>JBAMBO010002522.1:0-59202 GCA_037044535.1 Lordiphosa magnipectinata | reverse complement strand
GCTACTAATGCTACTGCAGGTACAGAGTATATTACAGTCGGGCTTCACCGACTTTCTTACTTGTTTCAATAGGCAAATGGTGCTCTATAGACAAGATAATTTCTGCCTTTCATTCAACGCACAACAGAAAACAGTTTCCACAAACCTTTTCGAATTTCCACTACTAGTTTTCATTCATTTAAACTTATTTCAGCAAAGTCTTGGATTTACTGGGATAATGGACCTCCTTCACCCCCTATTGCCTTACCCAATACAAACTAAACACATCTTTTAATGGTTAACATTTTTTGTTTGGTTTTTTATTAGAGAAAAGCGTTGCCTATTCAAGGGCCATACCATTGTGGATCAACACCAACTTCTCTGCTCTCTTATCGCCAGTCAAGCAAATAGCACTGCTTAGACGCGCAATCTCTTCACTAATCGCGGTGGAAGCCTTGTTGCCGTCTTCTCCGCTATCCGATACAATTGACAGGTTTTCCAAAACTGGCCAAACAAAATCCTGTTATTTTTCAAAGGACATAATGTGGTGAAACTGCCCCAGCACGTTGGCCACCATGTACAGCAGGTTCTTCTCGCGCTTGCATAATTTACATATGCTTAGGTGGCACATATTGGCCAGCAAGACGGATCCCTACGTCTGTAGCAATGTTCGCAAGCGATCCAAGCAATTACAGCTTAACAAACAGCTTAAAAATTCCAACACAGATGGACGGTTATCTCCATAGTTGGCTGGAGTAATAGAGGCCAGCGCACAATCCAGTAGATACTCGAAACAGTACGAGTCCAATAAGGCCAACGGAAAGGCAGCAGTGAAACTTGAGGCAAAACGAAAAAAATGCTCCAAAATGTCTTGATGCACGATAAAACCATGTTCCTGTTTCAATGCCTCAAAGGTGGGTGACATGAAGGACGTCAATAGCTGTATTTGATTAGACTCGGGCGGCAAGTAGCGCAAAACCAATGCGGATAAACTTAAGTAAACAGCTTGCTTCTGCAAGCCAAACAAATTAGAGAAGGAACGCAGCATTTGCTTGGCCAGGGCTAAGGGTTGAGCCACAGCGGGGAGCATCAGCTCCATTAAAATTATCAATCGTTTCGAAAAGTTAGGATCCTGCCAGCAGCGTTACAGGGCTAAAGCCAAACAGGACCACGATTGAGAGATGAGAGTACAAATCCTGGAGCTGGAATTGGCGAATAACGCTAATCGCACGATTTAACCAACGTGCAGGTCCAGGCCAGTGAGTAAGGCTGGAGTCTTGTTGATATATACTTAGAGCTTGCCATTGGAAGCTTAATAATCTGTCTGCAACTTCCTGTACAGGTTGTAACACCAGACAGAGATTTTTGAATAAATCCATGTCTATTTCGTCTTCTAAGCGGAAATAATCAAGCTGGTAAATAACATTTATCACTTCCTCTGCATGACTAAGCAGCAGCTCAACATTTTGCGGGCAGATGCTACCCAAAGCTTTGGCCGCACAGTTGGAGAGCGGACTATGCTCACGCAATAGATCCAACAAATAGTTAAGAAAATTACCCATAAACTTCGGATTTTGTCTTAGCCACTGATGACACTTGGCCAGAAATTGTATGGCCTGATAGCGCACAGCGAAATGTTGGTGCGAAAACATGGGCTCCAGTATGCGGGAAATCAAATCCGGTTGTTTTTCTACCAAAATTGTCATGTAGAGTAGAGATATTTCAACATTCGACCACAAGGCTTGTGGATTTTGCACCACTTCTATCAGACTGGTGAGCGTTTCCGGTTCTAGCAGTTCGCTCAAATCCAAGAGTGTTTCGCTCAGTATGTCACGAAATAGTGCCAGTTCACTGTCGGGCTCCAGCAAATCCAACTGATTCTCAGGCAATTGGACATGTTTCAACATGGCCTGTACCAGACGTTTTATATGGGGTTGAAAGCGTTGATTCATTTGGGGATCCGCATTTAAGCGCAAAGCTTCACCCAGTTGGCTCCACATCACTAACGAGGAGCGTGCCAGTATCGGCTTGCATCTTTCGGCCACCTGCACCAACAGCTCGAAGCAACGTTTACCCATGTATATCAAATCTTGCTTTTGTGTAAGGGCCAATGCGAAATAGGCCTTGCATAAGTCGGATATTAAATTGGCATAGTTGGAATGGAACTGGGCTGGAGCTGACTGAAATGGTTCCGCCAGTGAGCTTATTAAGCCAATCAAAACTTTTACAAAGTCACAATCAAGGATTAGTTCTTCCAATGGACGCTTGCGTATCTGTTTTTATAATCCCAGCAAACATTCGGAGGCAGTAACATGCAAAGTCAAATGTAAAGGATTACTCAATATGTTCAAAGCTTGGAGCATAATGGTCTCTTCTACTAGCTTTTTCAGTGGAAACAAATTGGCTCCACCCCAGGAGCCACACACATATAAATAAGCTTTCAAAACGGTGTTATGTGGCAGATCTTTGCGTTCCATTGAAGCATTGCAAAGATCTGATAAATTTAGAAAAGTTGAACAAAATGTGTCCCTACTACGACCAAATGGCGGACATCTTTAACCAGGTCCAAGAAGTGGAAGTGGTACTGCACGATACCCTGGAAGAGTTGGACGATTCATTGGCTTCTACCAGCGCATTTGACGGCAATGCAAGTGGCTACGAAAATTCTTTCGATACAGCCCCGTCGAGTTTCTAAGATTCGATTGAGGATAGCAGCAGCCTAAGAATAAGCCAAAAGAAAAAGCCCAGGACTCTCACATCTGTCGAAAAACTGGCCGAGTTGGAGACAGATCGCTTAAATTTCCGCAAGGACCAGCTTACTGTTGAACAAAACAAGCTGGCTTTGGAGCATGAAAAGCACAATTGGACCAAAGAAATCGAGAACAAAAAATTGGATCTGGAGGTGAAGAAAGTGGAAAATGATTTCATTTAAAAAAAAATGGAGCTGGAACAACAGGAGAGGATTAAAAAGTTGGAGCTGGATTTAAAATATAAAACCAATCAATAAGATAGATACATGTATATTTTATAAAATAACCATGAGCATCTTGAACATTTAACGTGAATTTTTCCATATCTAGTCGCCGTCCTCACAGACAACGACTATTTAATACTGCATCAGGGTACAAGACTGTGCCTGATTGACTAAGAATTGTACATATAGGCTGTCATAAGGAAATTAAGGCAGGTTCCATCTACCAAGACCGCAGATCATACCACCAGTCAGGAGACACAATTGGTTCAGCTAAATCATGCTGCCGAATCAAGTTGCAAGTAACTACCTCCTTGAATTCGGCTGCCAACAATTGGACATCCACTTCGACCAATTTGCTCTCATGCTGCACTGCTTGGACTTCTGCTACCTGCTAAAATGTAACATCCGCAACTCCATTCAAAATGTTAAAAATCCAATTGAATGTTTCAAACAACGAACCAATGACGTTCAGATGTATCTGGACAGTAAGAGAAATTGAGTCATCATTTGACGTAGTATCTCAATTCCCGAGCATCCCCATAGACTTGGCATTAGAAATCATTAGGAATAAATGGACTGCAATCAGAAGAATACACCAAAATAGCCGAAGCCATTGTTTATGGAAATAGTTCAGATTTTGCATAATGGACATCAATAGGTATTTTAAGTTCGAGAACCAACTATTTACACAATTGAAAGGACTGCCAATTGGGTTCCCCATGCAGTCCCCGGTAATAACAGACATTGTGATGCGAACGAGCTTCTGGATCCACACAATGATAGCAAACTTAGGCACCCACCAAGACTGACTAACCAAATATGTTGACGATCTGTTTGACCATTATCAAGGAAATCGCAGGCTCATTGAGACCATTAGAAGCACTAAACTCTGTTCACATAGAAATTTAAAGTTCACTCACCGAGAGCACGAAATAGCATGGAACATACTTCCATATTTAGATCGTCCACTATCAACAGCACATGGATACAAACTTAAAATTAAATGGTATATGAAATCCACAGCATCAGGACTAAGAATGATTTCTACACCTAACATCAAATAATATGATGTCATAAGCTGCTAGGTGTATTCAAAGGATGCTGAACATAAGCGACGTGATTTACCATAAGGACATCATTTCCTTGGCATAATGCTAATACTGACGAATAATGACTTTCCCATGCAGATTATGAAATCATTAATTGGTAGAAACAAGTACAGTAAAACCAAAAGACTGTCAAACAACCAAAATGATTAGGTGCCTCACATACGTTCCGAAACTCTCAGAGCGCTTTGCAAAATCGGAATGTTCAACAGACACACATACAAGTAGCCCATAAACCCATAAACACAATGACGCATTTGTACAAGACGAAATCTACAATAGAATAAGCCGACTAAAACAATGTTAAATATAAAATACCATGCAATAAACTTTACATTGGAACAACAAAGTCTAAACTCAAATGCGGCATATATGTAATATTAGACATATGACATTAACAGACACGACAGTATAAGTTGCTCACAGAAGCCACACTAAGATGAAATTTACAGCTTATGCAACTAGATTGCAAATAAATAAACTATTGAAAAAATAACTTATTTTCCGACCGATCGGTCCTATGGAAACTATAAGATATAGTCACCCGATTATATTATATAATTTTTTATTATTGTTCGTTTTGTTTGTTATAACTTTTTTGGGAAGGTGGGCGTGGGGGGTGGAGTGAGTAATCACTCCCACACTTTTATATTACAGGTCCAAGTTTGTAAATAACTTACAATAAAAAGTTCAGCCTGTTATGATTACAAGAAATGAATTTATGACCACTGAAAAAATCGTTCCTATGGAAGCTATAGGATATAGTGGTACGATCTTGGCCAATTTTTGTAACATATATTTGATAAGTATTTTATATTAGATTTTTGGTAAAAGTTTCATAGGACGATAGCACATCTAGAAGTATTTATGGCCGCGGCTCCACTACAAGCCCGACCACTGTGCCGATGGTTCCTATGGCAGCTATAAGATATAGTCATCCGATCCGTTCCGTTCCGACATATTTACTGCAGCGTGCAGTAAAAAGAAGACTCTGTGCAAAATTTCAGCTTGATAGCTTTAAAACTGAGAGACTAGTTTGCGAAGAAACTGACATACAGACGGACGGACATAGCTAAATCGACTCACCTCGTCGCCCTGATTAAGAATATATATAGTTTATGGGGTCGGAAATGAATATTTCAATGCGTTGCAAACTTTTGGTCAAAATTATAATACCCTTTGAAAGGGTATAAATTTTGCACGATAACCGCGTGACTCCTTGGATGTAATATAATATTATAGTCGGGAGCAAATGAACTGGTACAGAGTATGTTATAGTCGGGCGTGATCGACTTCCTCACTTGTTTTTTATATATTAAGTAAATTTTTCCAAATTATTCTCGCGGTGAGCATATAAAGAAAGTCTAACAAATTTGAAGAATCCATCGATATGCGGCATATACATAAAAGCGTTTCCACAATCCTAGCGTTTTCAGTCCTAGTAACCAATTCAGTGGAGAAAAAATGGACGTTGCTACAAAGAAAGGATCCAGGAAGAATGATGGCTTCTTGTTCTTCATGAGGGAATTGGACAGACATAACACGGGTTTGAGCTTGCTACGCCTCGTCACGGAGAGCGCTAAATGCTGAAAGCAGCTAAGCTGCAACGAAAGGGAGATTTTTCGCGTAGCTTCGTCGAAAAGCGATTATCGTTACTAAGATAGTTCGGATTGTAACACCCCCAAACAATCTCCATCTGCATCGTCGGTATGCCCCACCAAAAAGCGCAATCGTGATCCTTGTGCCACAAAGAAGCGCAAGCGTAATTCTTGTGCCCCGAAGAAGCGCAAGCGTAATCCTTGCGCCAAAAAACGCAAGCCAGCTTGCCCCAAGCGCAAGCCCAGTTGCGGCAATAAGCGTGCCCGTGACAAACAACGGGTACCTCAATTTCATCCGTAATTGTAGACGTAAACATTGCGACCTGAAGCCGAGGGATCCAATCATAAAAGCCGCTCGAGCCTGAGCAAAATTGAGCCCAGAAAAAAAGGACCGCTATCGACGCCAGGTGAGTCGCAGTGAAATGTGTTTCTAAATAAATTATTCATTTTTTTTTTGTCTAGGCCTGCAAGGTAACACAGTGCCCGCGACACAAACGCCGACACAAGGGTATAAATATTGCACGATAACCGCGTGACTCCTTGGATGTTTGTAAGAAATAAGTCTGGCTCAAACAAAGCCAAAGTTAACTCCAGTCTGCTATCCATATGGATATGTATCTAAATTTTGTAAGTCAAGTCGTAGTATTTTGTATGTATAATGGAAGCACCAAAGCTTCCAGTGTTCAATAAACCAAAAAAAGATTATTTTGAATATTTTTAATTATGACGTCTTGAAACTCGTGACCGGGAGTCGTTCCAAGCCTTGCTGTGTTGGAACGTGCCTACCCGCGTGTGTCGTGGCTGTACCCTACAGGATGCAGTGCGTCAATCTTGGTGGACACAGCCAGGGAGCCGATTCGGAAACCGCACACCCTGTGGCTCACCCACTGCCGGTTCGGAGAACGCAGAGTGGGAGGTGATGGGCAAGCGACGGTGCTATTCACCCGGGAATCCCGTCGACACAGATGCCGATTTGGAAACCGCGCTGTTGAGCCCGTGTTTGGGAGCGCGACGTAGCCGATTTGGAAACCGTACTACGGGAGTTCCGAAGATTAGGTCGGGCCTTTGCCGGATGCACACAGCCGGGGGGCCGATTCGGAATCCGCGGGGTGGGAGTTGGACGGGCAGCGACGGTGCTATTCAACCGGGAATCCCGTCCAGACACAGATGCCGATTCGGAACCCGCGCTGTTGGACCCGTTTTTGTTAGCGACCCCTTTCGTTGATCTGCTACTCCAAGGTGTTGACTCGACCGGAGTCGGGGACTAACTCACTTGTGAGCATGCCTGAATAAACATAGATTGCGACATCCCGCGCACAAAAGTGGTCATCTACTGCGCAGGCACCGCTAACGTCACGGTTCGCGTGCTGCTATTGGTTGAAAATATAGAGAGGCGCCATCTTGAAAAAATCTGAGATTGGCAAAGCGTTGCATTGACTAGTGGGACCAATTTTATAACATTTGCTATTATTTTTTACATAGTATTCAGCTTGTGAATTATCTCATTAAATTCATAGATATCTGTATTGAAAGCTAAGTCCACTGTTGCGGATCAGTATGACGAAACCAAAGGCAAAAATCCCATCTCACCACCAGAAGGCTCACCTCAAAACCCTCCTAATACATCGCATTTCACAGCACTCCATATGCAAAAGAAGTATAAGAGATGTATGTGTTATACACGTCAAACCTCTATCTCTTAACATCGCTGAGACCTCTTCGCTCATACGGACTCGACTCGGCTGTTAATGCTGACCAAGAAAATATATCTTTAAAGCGGTCGGTAAATGATTCCATCCAGTGCTGCCACTTTAGCAATTTAGTTGCTTCTAGATTCTAGCAACTTTTAAAAAAATTTTGCAACTGTTTCTTTTTTTAAATGCTATTAGCAACAAATCTAGCAATTTTGAATTTTTCTTTAGCAATTTTAGCAACTTTATTAAGAAACTAGAATTTTTTAATTTTCTTTGAACTTTTTAGTTTTTTTTTATACCTTTGTGCAATTGACTGCACAAATTACAATTAATAGTGGTTCACAAAGATATCGGAACTTCTATTTGACTCAGTGGTTCGACTATATGAACATATTAGTTCGACTCTTTGCCGTGGGTGACTACGCTAGTGACCGGGAGTTTATGCAAACCTTGCTGATGTCTGCAAATGGGCAGCTACTGCGCTGATTCACGGCTGTACGTTTAGCAGATGCAGTGCGTCAATCTTAATCGTCACTACAGTCCATGTGGCTCGATTCGGAAACCGAACAATCAGTGGCTCACCCAACTGCCGATTCGGAAACCAGCGGCACATGGAAGTTGGACAGGCAGCGACGGTGTCTATTTTCACAACAGGAATCCCGTCCAGACACAGATTGCATTATCGCATTTTTGGCAACCGCATCTAGCGATCCCTTTGGTAGATCTGCTAGCTCCAAGGTGTTGACTCGACCGGAGTCGGGGACTAACTCACTTGTCAGTGCGCTGATGCTCTGCTTTTATAGGCTGCTGGGCGCAGCCGACGGCGGCAGCGAGCGCAGCTGATAGTGGCAGCGAGCGCAGCTGATTGTGGCAGAGCGCGCGATATCGATAACGATGGCGTGGTTTATCAGCTGGCTGCCTATCGATTGATGGCGCGCGCACTTGTAGTTCGAAAATGCGCGCGTGTTTTGAATCTGTTATTTAACTTATTCTAAGGAAATTATAAAATATGACTTCAGGTGTATATGCACGGTTGCCACACTTGGTGTTTTAGCACCAAAAATTGTGTTTTTTTTTCCTGTTGGTGCACTGGCACTTTTTTATTGGAATTGGCTCTTCTGCATGGAGCCCGAAAAAGACGCAGAAATTAAAAGAGTTTCAAAAATTCTGCGAAGTAGATAGATAGAAAGATAGATACTTCTGCGAAGTAAGACCACACATAATTTTGGGAATAGCCATGACAAGATGGTTGAGCGAGCTTGCTTGAACAGTGGGATGTTCTCAAACTATTTTCCTTGGCTCAGACTCTAGAAGTCTACAATATAAGCCAAAAAAATAGTCAATTTAATGAATAAGCCAGAAATCAAAAGTTCATAAATTGTATTATTGAAATCATTAAAGATTTGAATTAGGAATTTCAATCAGATCGAGACTAGAAACTACTTTAAAATCAACACAAGACACCAAAATTTGACTTTATTCCGAAAATTGAAGAGTTGGTAGTAATTCTAGATTATTTACATCTAATCTAATCATCTTATTTACATCAGCTAAACACGAATCTGTTTTCGGAAATGGTCCATCACGTCTAGATTTTTAGAAACCTTAGCTTAAAGCGCGTTAGCTGTTTAGGCGCGTTTAGTTTGGAGTCTGATATTATATTTTGACTCCCTATGATATTATCAGAAAGTAGAACTCTTCAACTTTCAAATAAAGTATCTCAAACAACTCTACGATTTTTTTAAGCGAAGATATACCTTTTTGAATACATGTCTGTCTAACAAGCTACAGAGTAAATTCAATATTTATCTGGCAAATAGCAGCTATATAAGAGATGAGAAATCGTCCCTTAATGAATATGTGAAAAAAGTATTTGGTCGTAAAGTGGAAAATAATTATAGATTGGAAGCGTTATTTCTTTAAGTATAATGTACAAGTCTTTTTCATAAGATCAAGATGTTATTTTAGTATTTTGACTTACAGACCAATTTTTATTCAGACTTCTTAAGACTTACGTTGTTTTGTTTTACCGTTTTATCTTTGTAACCACTCATCCGATTGTTTTGAAATTTGGACACAATATAGAATTAAGTCCGAGGAAGCCATTGGTATTAAAATCTCAATTTTAACATTTTATTGCCACAGTAACTAATTAGTGCATGAAATAATTTTTTGGGTTTTTTTTTTTGTACGTTTAATAATACTCAAGAAATGAAATGAATGTATAGTTTAACGATTTTGTGAAAGAGATATTTTTTATTTTATTAAATAAAAATATAACATGAATAAGGGGAAGAAAATTTTGTTGGCTCTTTTTTAATGAAAATGGCTCTTTTTTGAAATTTTTTCGGTGTAATTTAATTTTTTCAAGACATAGGTTACGACATAGGTTGATAGACATAGGTTGCGAGCCCGTGGGGCATTGCAGGCTACACACATACACATGCCAAGTCAAAGTGTGATTTTGTTTTTGTCGTCCAATGCTTCAGACCGAAAAAATAGTCAACACCGCCAAATTGCCATATATATGGCTGGTGAGCGCATTGCGGACAGCTTTGTGGCATTAGCGACTCAACCGTCGACACGAAAAGTCCTCTAGTGCGAATCTGCTGCGATTTAAGATAATAAATTTTGAAAATGCCAAATATGTAGTGCATGGCTCTAGGCTCTCTTCACTGAGAAAGAAAAATCAATCTAAAATCTAGATTGAAAATCTCGTTCTCAAGAACCTTGCAAGCTTAAAAAATCAAGATTGGAAAACCTTGAAATGAGCTTAGAAATCTCAAAAACAAGACTTATCATCTCGAAACTTATCAGTTTCCTGTAAAGCTTCAGTTGAAAATTTTTTTCATGTATATATAGGGTATTCACCAGCCCGCGTAAAAGCGTAATTGTGTAAATTTACACGACGCAGCTATTGAGCGCCCCTTCTGTTTGCTCTCGTAATTTTTGGCGTAAATCAGCTGTTTTTGACAGGCTGTGAATTTTGCTGTTAATTGAGATTCAATACATACTGGGCATAGCGACATAATTTCGCCCACTACATTTGGAATCGAAATTATGTCGTTTTCGCTCGAAATAATCTTGTTTTAAAACGACATTATTCCGACAAAACATAACGACATTATTTCGCTCGAAATTATGTCGTTTTAAGACGACACTATTCCGACAAAACAAAAACGACATTATTTCGCTCGAAATTATGGTTTGGAACGACATTATTCCTACAAAACGAAACGACATTATTTCGACTAACACCTCTAATTGGAACGTCGAAACTATGTCGTTCTAAAAGGACATAATTTCGATCGACCATTTACAAAATTTAAAGATGCTGTCATGAAAATCAAAATAATTTTTATAATAAAAGAAAGGGTTTTTGTCTCGCACTGTTGCACTGAATGATCGCTTCAATAAACAAGATTTATTTACCTGAGCATATCAGCATCATCCCTGACCTCGACTCATTCAAATTTAAGCGCACTGTCTGAGTCTGCATTTTTTCATGAAAACCCATGCAACATTTGTTTCGTGAACCCAAAATCTGTCCTTTTGAGGCCTTGCAATCACATTAATGTGTGCGAATCGTGTTGGGATAGAGTAGTTGAGGAAAATCTTTTGAAAAACGAAAATTCCGAAAACGAAACGAAAACGAATTCGATGGCGAATTTCATGAAGAACAAAAAGCAAAGTGTCCGATTTTCAATAAAATCGTAAACGAAGCCCTAAAAAATAGTAAACATTACAATTGGCTACATGCTTTTGAAATAGAGAAGATAGCTAACTTTCCATATGTATTTTTGGTCGCTGAATTCAAATCAATTGTCCGTTTTACCCCACCATGTCTGGTTTACGGAGATATTTGCATAAACGTGTGTTGTTTACATTTATAGGTGCTGTGACCGCATTAATTGACCTTTTCCAACCAAATTTGTTTTAATGTAAGCTGCATTGAATGATCTTACAGAAAAACCAAACACGTTTTGATTTTGTTTTAATCGTTTTTAAAATGGAAAATATGGTTATTTTATGATCAAATTATTTATTTTTTCCATGCTTAAAAAATACTGAAAAGTGGTCTGATGACAGAAAAATATCTTAGGAAACATAAATGGATAGTCCTCCTCTAATTTACCACATCTTCAGTTTTTATACCCTTGTAGAGGGTATATTAAAATTGTCCAGATGTTTGTAACGCATAGAAGAAAGCATATCCGACCAATAAAGTGTATATATTCTTGATCAGCATGACGAGCTGAGTTGATATAGCCATGTCCGTTTGTCCGTCTGTCCGTCCGTCCGTCCGTCTATCTCCTCCGTCAGTTTAAAAGCTATCTTAAACAAACTTTGCACGAAGCCTTTTGGTACAAATACGCTGCACATTTGTCGGAACCGGACGGATCGGATGACTATAGCATATAGCTACCATAGGAACGATCGGTCAAAAATCTAGTTTTAGTGAGAAAAACGTTTTTGTTTTCTATGCAAACGCCCCCAAACCTCGCATTTTTTAGTTTTTTATGATCTTACATAATTTCACCAAGCTTGATGAAAATCGGACAACTATATAGTATAGCTGTCATACAAAAGTTAGTTCAGAGAAAAAGTCTTAGTAGTAAAAACTTTTTTGTTTTCAATGCTATCACTCTCAAACTTGTTCCTGCTCAAAACTAAATGCTACCAAACAATTCTGCAAAGTTTGATTCAAATCGGATGACTATAGCATATAGCTGCCATAGGAACGATCGGTTCAAAAAGTAGTTCTAGTGAGAAACACTTGTGTGTTTTCAATGGTAGCGTTTTTAAGCTTCCAAGTTATGAATATTATCGGTTTCCACACAATTTTGACGAGTTTGATCTAAATTTGATGAATATATCGCAAAGTAGTGGTAGTGGCGCCATCTATTGCTGAGTTTGGGAAATAACTCAGCTAAGAATGTTCGACGAAAAACATTTAAAACCTTTATTTATATAAATTAAAGAAGCTACAAGGGTATATAAACTTCGGTCGAGCCGAAGTTAGCTTTCCCCTAGTTTTTGATATAATAGCTCTATTTAATGTTATAGCCCAAAAACTATAAAAATTTTCCATTTTTTTTATGCATGATTTTGAAATTTCTTGTACTTTGTTAATAACAAGGTAGTTATTGGAAAACAAAAGAGTGGCTATTAAAAAACTATTTTAAATTAATTTATGTTAATTTTAAGACAATTTGAAAGTTAATATTATTTAAAAATGTAAAAAAGAGTCGTAAATTTTTATAGTATTTGGTCCATAACTTAAAAAAGAGCTATTATATAAAAATACTGAAGATGTGGTAATAATTAATTAAAATAAATGGACGATTCATTTGAATTCAGCGACCAATTATACATATGGAAAGTTCGCTATCTTCTCTATTGCAAAAGCTCTCCTTTTTTTGTAAACCTGTGTTATCATTAGAGCTTCTAATTTCTAAAATGTAAAAAAAAACTACATACTGGATTTGTGTACTATTATTTTCAGACAAAAATAAACTTCATTTACGAATTATTTATAAATTATTTCTATTTGCAAATAGCTGGCGTATAAACGTAGTATATCTTACTGTGTTAAGAGGCGGAAAATAAAAATTTTTTTTGGCATAATTTGATTTTATTGGCGAAACGTAGCGTAGAAATTATGTCGTTTCAAAACGCCTTAATTTCGACAGCGAAAAATTCTAGTTGGAACGTCGAAATTATGTCGTTTCAAAACGACATTGTTTCGACAAATCAAAACGACATTATTTCGTTCGGCTAGGCCAATGCCGACCCAATGCTTTGCTAACTTGAACACATCTAACAGAAAACCTTTCAACCCGAACCGGATCTCCTCTACTTAACCGTTTATGCACCAAACTAGCACAAGTCATTTAGAATTTGTTGTCTTGCCGAGACAATGCCGAGCCAATGCCGAGCCAAAGCCGAGCCAATGTCGGTGGTATCGGCATAGTATCGGTATCGGCTCGGCATATTATTGACATCGGCTAGGCCAATGCCGATACTATGCAGTCCTATTTCATCATTGAAGTCTATAATTTCTAAATCTAATTTGCTTTGTTTTACACTATTGTCAGAGCAAAATATTTGACAAGAGTAAAGGCAGCTTTCATATCTTTAGCGACCAAAATATGCTGCCTTGCTAACTTGAACACATCTAACAGAAAACCTTCAACCAGAACCGGACCTCCTCTACTTAACCGTTCATGCACCAAACTAGCACAAGTCATTTACAATTTTTTGGCTTTTATTTCTCATCATATTGCTCTCGAATAATTTGGAAAAAGCTTCTTTAATTATCCGTACCATACAATAATTTTTTCCAGTCATAATGTTTGTTCAGAGTCTTGTGGATAACCAAGTCATTTATTAAGCGGAGGAAAATATACACGACCTCTCGTCGTGGCGGTCACAGGAAAGAAGGGCGGCAAAACAGTAATCGACGCCCGATACACGATACACAATGATCGATGATTAATGCTAACTTAACACTAGATGAGTATGTTAACTTAACACTACAGACAGACGGCGTTGCCAGATAAACAATATTTCTAACAATGTTATTCTTCTTCTTTATTAACCCGATGTTGCATCACAACCGCTTGACGGTCTTGGCCTCTGCAATGAATGCCCTCCACTCGCTTCTGCATTGTGCGAGCTGGCACCAGTTGTTCACACCAAGGTTGAAAATGTCTTTCCGCACTTGATCATCCCATCTTAGTGGTGGGCGACCCCTCCTGCCTTGTCCTCCAAAGTCAGCCGCCTTCGCTTTGTACGTCTTTTTTACTGGAGCTTCTTCATCCATCCGGATTACATGTCCTAACCAGCGCATCCGCTGTTGCTTTATATGCTTGACTAGACTGATGTCCTTATAGAGCTTATACAGTTCGTGATTCATTCGAATGCGGTATCCATCGCCATCTTTTAAAGGTCCATAGATCCTCCGAAGGATTTTTCGCTCGAACACGTCAATCGCCTCCTCATCCGCTGCTGTCATTGTCCATGCTTCTGCGCCGTATTGCAGGACTGGGATGATGTGCAACTTGTATAGCGCTATTTTTGTTCTTCGAGAAAAGACTCTGCTCTTGAACTCTCTACTGAACCCGTAGTAGCATCGGTTTCCAACAAAAAAAAACGTTTTTCTTACTAAGACTATTTTGCTGACCTAACTTTTCTATGACAGCTATACTATATAGTTGTCCGATTTTTATCAAACTTAGTGGAATTATAAAAATGCATAGAAAAGCAATAATTACAAAGATTGGGGACGATTGCATTGAAAACAAAAAAGTTTTTCTCACTAAAACTAGTTTTTTGACCGGTCGTTCCTATGGCAGCTATATGTTATAGTCGTCCGATACGGCCGGTTCCGACAAATGTACAGCGTATTTATACTGGACTTCGTGCAAAGTTTGGTCACGATAGCTTTAAAACTGACGGAGGAGATAGCATAGAAACAGACGGTGGGACAGGCGGACGGACAGACGGACATGGCTATATCAACTCAGCTCATCATGCTGATCAAGAATATATATACTTTATGTGGTCGGTGATTCTTCCTTCTATGCGTTACAAACATCTGGACAATTGTAATATACCCTTTGCAAGGGTATAATTAATTTACATTAAACATATATATCCCTACTTTTAACATCAATATTTTTATGCTCTGTACCGAAGGTACATAGAGTATATTAAGTTTGTGCAAAAGTATGTAACAGCCAGAAGGAAGCTTCTCCGACCCTATAAAGTATATATATTCTTGATCAGCATCAACAGCCGAGTCGATATAGCCATGTCCGTCTGTCCGTCTGTCTGTATGAACGCGTCGATCTCAGAGACTATAAGAGATAGAGACACTAATTTTTGCATGCACATAGGTGTATACCGTACCCAGATCAAGTTTGTTTCAGATTTTGAAAATATACACCCCTCCCCCCTTGAGCCGCAAAAAACTGTCACTGCCACAATTTTAAATTTAGGACCTAGTGGCGTAATATATACTATCCTAGGCCTTATACCTAACTACTCTCAAAAGGAAAATAAGATACGAGCAAAAACACAAAAGTTATTAAACAATTTAGCTTACGGGAGCGCGGTGGGGGGAGGCGGCCACTTTATGCAGCCAGCGCTGCCTGCGCAGGCCGCGTGTGAGCGCGCGTGTGTGTGTTTGTGTGCGAATGTGTGTATGCGCTTGTGTATGTGAGTGTGTTTGTATGTGTTTCTCAATTGAACTGGGTATTTTGTAGTCGGGAAACTCGACTACAGCGCTCTTACTCGTTTTGTTTTTTTTTGTTTTGTTTTTATATTGAAAAGTCTAATTATATAAGTTAACACCAGCCAGCGCCCCTCCCCTTCACCCTCTCGCACAACATCCACAACTTACATACCAGCAGCGACAGCAGCATAGCAACGGAAGGGCGCTGACCGTCCGTTGCTGTCTCAGCTAAAACCGCGCTCACTTGTTATGCACCCCTCACCCCTCGACTAACCTAAATGAAACTGCAGCGCTAGCGTCCGATTACAACAACAAAGTTGTGGAAGAAAGACAACCGCCGCTGGCGGTTTCACACCGCCGCAACCATTTAGAAAAAATTTATATTTTTAAGAAAAATTTTCTGCATTTTTTAAAAGTTGCCCTAAAAATTAATTTTTTTGAAAAATCTTTCTTAAATTTAGAAAAAAATTTATTTTTTTTTTATTTAAATTTAGAAAAAAATTTATTTTTTTTCTAAATTTTAGGGTGAATTTGCTTTATGCCTTTTCTAGTTTTTAAAGTAATTTCGCCTTTGATTTTAGAAAATATTTGTTACAAATGTAGGGTATTTTGCCCTAAAACTGAGAAAATAAACCCTGATTTTAAGAAAGTTTTTCTAAAAGAATATACAAATAAAAAAGAAAAAGTGCTGCGCCGGTGACTTGATCCCAGGCCTCGCCCAACTGCGTACTTTCTTAACTATGGTTTTGACGCAACGTCTTGCTTAAGGCAAATAGCTGAGTGGGCTAAGGCGTCCGTCCGCGTGTGAGAGGTCCCGAGTTCGAATCCCAGTGAAGTAAAAAAAAAAACGAGAAAGCCAAGCTAACTTCATCTGTGCCGAAGTTTTAATACCCTTGCAAATGCAAACTTCACAGCTTATGAACGCTTAAATAAAAATTAAAAATTTTTGTAACTAAAACCCATTTTAAGACAGATAAACATCTGATTTCGACCAAATTTCGCGAATCTTTTTGAAAACATATCAAATTTACAATCGCCGAGTTTAAGAAAGATAAAATTGAAAACAATAAAGTTTTTCTCACTAAGACTCAATTTCCGACCGATCGGTCCTATGGCAGCTAAATGATATAGTCACTCGATTTTGACCAAAATTTGCAAATCTGTTTGAAAGCATATAATAAAAATAATGGCAGAGCTTAAGAACGCTAACAGTGAAAACAAAAAAGTTTTTCTCACTAAGATTCATTTTCTGACCGATGGTTCCTATGACAGCTATAAGATATAGTCAACCGATCTTGACCAAAATTTGCAAATCTGTTTGAAAGCATATTATATTAATTATGACCGAATTTAAGGACGCTAACATTGAAAAAAAAAGTTTTTCTCACTAAGACCTATTTTTTGACCGATGGTTCCTATGGCAGCTATAAGATATAGTCATCCGATCCGGTCGGTTCCGACATATTAGCTGCGTGCAGTAAAAAGAAGACTCTGTGCAAAATTTCAGCTCGATAGCTTTAAAACTGAGAGACTAGTTTGCGTAGAAACAGACGGACAGACAGACGGACAGACAGACAGACAGACAGACAGACAGACGGACGGACAAAGCTCAATCGACTCAGCTCGTCGCCCTGATCAACAATATATATAGTTTATGGGGTCGGAAATGAATATTTAATGAATATTTCTATGCGTTGCGAATTTCTGGGCAAAATTATTAAATGCAAGGGTATAAAAACAACAACAAAGGAAACCCCCCCCCCACCACCTTTTTATACTCTGTACCAAAGGTACACAGAGTATATTAAGTTTGTGCAAAAGTATGTAACAGGGAGAAGGAATCGTTTCCGACCCTATAAAGGATATATAAGTCTTGCGGTATTTCCGCAAGCTTGTCTTTGCAAGCGCGTAGTTCTAGTTGTATTCGTCGCATCGGTTCACGCTAGAGCTTTTTGGAAAGCTCTTTTCACGCGCTAACACGTGTTTGATTTATTGTTGTTTGTTTTTAGTCGTTCGTGAGTTATAGCGTCGCAAACATGGAGCAAAATAAAGAGAAAATACGGCATATTTTACAGTACTACTACGATAAAGGCAAAAATGCATCTCATGCTGCCAATAAAATTTGTGCAGTTTATGGACCCGATACAGTTTCCATTTCCACCGCACAACGATGGTTTCAACGTTTTCGTTTTGTCGTTTTGGTGCAGAGGTGATCGAAGATGCGCCACGGTCCGGAAGGCCTGTCGTCGAAAATTGCGATAAAATCGCTGAATTGATCGAAAGAGACCGGCATAGTAGCAGCCGTAGCATCGGCCAAGAGCTGGGCATGAGTCATCAAACCGTTATAAACCATTTGAAGAAGCTTGGATTCAAAAAGAAGCTCGATGTATGGATGCCACACGACTTGACGCAAAGAAACATTTTTGCCCGTATGGATGCATGCGAATCGCTTCTGAATCGCAACAAAATCGACCCGTTTTTGAAGCGGATGGTGACTGGCGATGAAAAGTGGGTCACTTACGACAACGTGAAGCGCAAACGGTCGTGGTCGAAAAGCAGTGAAGCTGCCCAGACGGTGGCCAAGCCTGGATTGACGGCCAGGAAGGTTCTTCTGTGTGTTTGGTGGGATTGGCAAGGAATCATCCACTATGAGCTGCTCCCCTATGGCCAAACGCTCAATTCGGACCTGTACTGCCAACAACTGGACCCGCTTGAATGCAGCACTCACGCAGAGAAGAGGCCATCTTTGATCAACAGAGGCCGAATTGTCTTCCATCAGGACAACGCCAGGCCACACACATCTTTGGTGACGCGCCAGAAGCTCCGGGAGCTCGGAAGGGAGGTTCTTTTGCATCCACCGTATAGTCCGGATCTCGCACCAAGTGATTACCACCTATTTCTGTCTATGGCGAACGAGCTTGGTAGTCGGAAGTTGGCCACAAGAGAGTCCTGTGAAAATTGGCTCTCCGAGTTTTTTGCCAATAGGGAAGCGAGCTTCTATAAGAGGGGCATTATGAAGTTGGCATCTCGTTGGGAACTCGTCATCGAACAAAACGGCGCATATTTGACTTAAATCGCATTATTATAACCAATTTTATGAACAATTGAAAATTCAATAAAAATACCGCAAGACTTTTTTGACAATAAATATTATATATTCTTGATCAGCATCAACAGCCGAGTCGATATAGCCATGTCTGTCTGTCCGTCCGTCCGTGCCGTATGAACGAAGAGATCTCAGAGATGGTAAGAGATAGAGGTTTGACATGTATGGGACATATATTTCTTATACTTGCAGGCAGATCAAGTTTATTTTCAATTTTTGATACGCAACCTCCCGCCCCCGCAATTTGGAAAAAAACGTGTATGTTCCACAGTTTTGATGATAGATGGTTCGTACCTTCTAGAGATATCTAGTAATCAAAATTATTTATTTTGCGGGGTGTTAACTGGCCGTTTGACTCCTGAGCAAATGCGAGTGTCAGGGTACAGAGTATGTTATAGTCGGGCTTGACCGACTTTCTTTCTTGTTCAACTACAAAAAGTTAGAGCTGATCACGATTCGGAATAACACTTCCATTTGCTTACGTAAGCACACCGCTCCACACGCTACTACAGCTTCTAACGCCCTCAGTGAAGACTACGTAGAAAACGTGATTCGCCACGATGAAGGTTATAGAGTCTTGAAAGGAATTCGTACGTCTCCTGCTCACTGGGAAGATGAAAAAAGAAAGGTCATGGCCATGATTCGTCAGTTTGGCCTGCCTACTTTTTTATCACTTTGTCGGCTGCTGAAACTAAGTGGATAGAGCTGCTTGTCCTTCTTAAGAGAAATGTAGATAGAGTAGATATAACTGAAGAAGTAGCTTCCTCCTTGCAGTTTAGTGAAAAGGCTCGCTTAATTAGAGCAGACCCCGTCACATGTGCTAGGTATTTTGATTACAGATATCGCGAACTTTTAAAAATAATGAAAAAATCGGGGGGCGTTTTCGGAGATCACTTCGTTACAAAGTATTATTGGCGAGTTAAATTTCAGCAGAGAGGTTCGCCTCATATACACGGTATGTTCTGGCTGAACGATGCACCTTTAGTGGATTTTAATAATGAAGCAACTATTCCACCTGTTGTAGCCTTCATTGATCAGAATATTACCACAGATGTAACAAATGCTGATTTAGCTCCGTTTATTTTATACCAAACCCATAATCATGGGCATTCGTGTCTGCGAAAAGTGCGGGGAAAAGAAATTTGTCGATTCGGTATACCATATCCTCCTATGCCCCAAACGGAAATCATAAAACCACTGCTAGAAGATGCTGCTAATGTTTCTCTTCATCAAGAAAATTTTAAAAAGATATTAGCTGTCCTAAATACCCGCTTTTCTTCTGACATTGTCAGTAATTTAAGCATATTTGAAAATTTTCTTTTTCACGAACAAGTGAGCCTCAGCTACGAGGACTATCTATATGCTCTTAGATCTAGCTTGAAAAAGCCACAAATTTTCCTGAAGAGAAGTTTCGCTGAAATTAAAATAAATGCTTATAATAAACACATTCTTTCCATGCAAAGGGCCAATATGGACATTCAGTTCATTTTAGATCCTTATGCTTGCTGCAGCTATATTGTTAATTATATTAACAAATCGCAAAGGGGCATTTCAAAGCTGATGCGCGAAACCGTTTCAAGTATTGAAAGAGGCAATTTAAGCATGAGACAAAAGTTGCAGTATATTGGTCATAAATTTGTTTGCGGCACTGAGATTTCTGCTCAGGAAGCCGCCTATTGTTGCCTAGGAATGTCAATGTCGCATATTAGCCACAAAGACAAATATATTAATACCAATCTGCCAGAACTTCGAGTTAAAATGCTCAAATCTAGACAGCAACTTCAAAATTTGCCTCAGGATTCAACTGACATTTTTGTTAAGGGACTGCTAGATCATTATGTGCAACGACCAGATAGCCTCGAGGCCCAGTGTTTAGCCGACTTTTCCGCATTTTATGAATTCAGTGAGAAACGAAGAACAACTCGTCAAAGTGCTGATAATGAAGATGATGAAGAAAGTGGGGTCCTAGGTGATGTGTTTATTCCTCTCCGCAATGGTAGCGGTTTTATTAGGGAACGGAGCAAGCCTTGTACTATTAGATATTGACGTTTTAATATTAACACAGATAGACAGAAATACTTTAGGGAGCTAGTTATGTTATATTTTCCGTGGAGAGATGAGCAGGCAGAGTTAGTTCGCAGAAACTGTGAGGAGTTTTACCAAGATCACGAGGACGAAATATAACGTACTAGAAGATTTAGAAGACGCGCTTAGAAGAGCTATGGCTGTTGAAGATGATACGGTGCATGCGGTAGATGCAGTTTCAGATGAAGAATTTAGAGTCCTCAGATTTCCGGAAATAAATTCTCAAATTAATCTTTTGAACTGAAATGGCAATGATCAACGTATAGAACCGGATAGCAATGTCCAAGTTATAAGGCTACCGCCAATTGTATCCCCTGAAAACTTGGCCAGCATAGTTAGATCTTTAAATTTAAAGCAAAAAACTTTTTTCACGCATGTTCTGCACAATGCCAAGAACAACACAGTTTTCCATGAGTTCGTAGGTGGCGGAGCCGGTGTCGGCAAGAGTAGACTTATAGCAGCAATATATCAGTCCCTCTCCCTGGAGTACAACAGTAGGAGTGGATGCGGCCCCACAACTGCAAAGATTCTCCTGTGCGCTCACACAGGAAAAGCAGCTTTCGGAATAGGGGGTTCCACCCTTCATTCCATGTTCTCTATTCAACTGAACCAGTCCGGGTCTGCATTTAAAGATTTAGGATCAGACTTATTAAATACTCTTCGTACAAGATTTATAGATCTTAAGCTTCTTATTATTGACGAAATTTCCATGGTCGGTGCGAAAATGTTCTCCTATTTGGACTCTCGCCTAAAACAGATTTTCAATAATAGAGAAACTCCCTTTGGTGGCATTAGTGTCATCGTGTTCGGCGATCTTAGACAACTTCGCCCTGTAGGTGATCGTTGGATTTTCCAACCCACCCCATCTTCGCATGATCCATACAGTGCCATCGTTGAATCTTCTCTGTGGGCACGTTTTAAGTTTTTTGAGCTAACAGAGATAATGCGACAGCGAGATGACCAACCTTTTGCAGTAGCACTAAATAACACGGCATCCGGCCAAATGACGTCAGAAGATATTGATCTATTTAGGACCCGAATTTTTGATGCCACTCATGTTCCAGATGATGCAATACATCTTTTCCTAAGTAATAGGGAAACAGAATATTATAACAGGGTAAAATTACCCTCGATTCCCACTGCAGAGCACATTTCAGAAGCTATAGATTTTGTAAAAGCCACACATCTCAATGCAGCAGCTAGAAACAGATGTTTAGAAGACGTAAAAGGATTTAAAACTTCGCAGACACAAGGATTGTGCACATTCTTTGTTTTAAAAGCCGATCCCAAGTATATGATGACGGTCAATGTAGATACGGCAGATGGTCTCGTGAATGGAGCCACGGGTATACTTATGCAAATAGGATTCAATTCATCCAATGCCCCCGAAATTCTTTGGATAAAATTTATAGAGGAAAGCGTAGGAGTGAGTGCTCGTGCAAAATGTAGCCATCGTGCTGAACCTTCTTGGACCCCAGTTCGGAAAATTAACAACAATTTTCAATATAAGTCCATCGAGCAAATTACTATTGACCGAAAACAGTTTCCAGTTGTAGTTGCAGAAGCCATAACGATCCATAGAAGTCAGAGCGCTACACATACCAAGGTGGTGGTCCACACTGATTCAAGAATGCAGCGTGAAGCTTTATATGTAGGTTGCAGTAGGGCTACAAGTGCGGCAGGTCTTTATATTGTTGGGCAGTTTCTTCCCCCGAGATCCGACCAAGGATCACCAGCAGAGCTAGAGCTTCAAATACTTCGCACCGAAAAGCTACTTAGTACGCATTTTGATTCATTATTCGACAGCTCCAATTTCAATGTATTTTTCCACAATACTGAAAGCTTGCACTGTCATATTAATGATGTTTGTTCCGACCAGCTTATGCTTCAATCTTCCATTTTGTCCTTCGTCGAGGCTTCCACATACTCTAACGAAATATATGAGGTACCGGGCTTTTCCACAGCAGTGCGACTAGATTGCCCGTCGGTAGCAAGAGAAGTTCGACCTAAAAGAGGCATTCTCATATTTATTAGAAATGAAATCTTTGAGAATGTTAGTCTTTGGTTTAGCGGTCGTTTTTATGTAAGATCAGACAATTTAGCATCACCAGTGTTCGAGTTTGCCCTGCTAAAATATCAGTCTTTAGGAGTTTTGGTAGTGTATAGAAGTCCGACTTATCCATTGCCTAAGTTTAGGGAAGAGTTTAAAAATTTAATTCAAGAAAACTCCAGTTTGTTAGGCAGTAGTTCTTTAGTTTTGGGAGACTTTAACATCGATCTTCGAGCACTTTCAGGTTGTGGTAGGACTGTCTACAATTTTCTAGTTAGTAATAACAGATACAGGTCTCTTTTGCAATTGGATTCATCAACAACCAATTGTAATACTCATATTGATTGGGCATTTTCCAATATTCCCAGTAGCAGAGCTAGTGCGCGCACATTTGAAACTATTTGTAGCTATCACAGTGGAATTTTAGTAAGTTTTTGCGGGGGTTTTGATTGAGGACCTACCCTTATAACGGCTTTGTGCTATGTATTAATTATGTATGTGTATTCATTTTACTGCACTTTAGTTATTTTATGAAGTACCAGCAGGTACCCGGCGTGCGTTGCTACACCCCCTTTAGGTTTTTAAACACAAAACGATGAAGTGAAGATTGCCATCTATTCAATCTTTATGATAATCTAAATTCATTCAACCACTTTTTAAAATTTCGCTCTCGTTTGATCCGTTTTGATCTACACCTTCTATTTACTCGTCGATTTACCAGTCTTCATGTTAATCTAAACTCATATAAGAATATTGCAAATGCTAAAATTTCTTTAAACCGATTGACCGAAATCTTTTATTTAACCTTCTTTAATTGCCATCTATTAAATCTTCATGATAATCTGAACATACAATGTTGTGTGGTTCCGGATGTTTTGGAACGCTTGAATTTATCCGTCTACATTATAGTCTAACTCATACAAAAATTTAAAATATTTCGAGACTTTTTGGAACGTTTGATCTAACCATTTACGCGTCTACAATTGCCATCTATCAAATCTTAATGATTCCAAAAACTCATAAAATTTTGAAATTTTCGCGAAAAATCTAAGCTCAAACAACAATTTTGTAAATTTCGCGATTTTTTGGACCGTTTGGTCTATAATTATACACTTCCTATATTTACCATTCTACTACTCCCGTCCATTAAGTCTTCATAATAACTATCATTTTAAATTTCTATACCCAATTTCATATTTATTTTCAATATTTATTATATAATTTTATTCTTTTATAATTTAAAATAATTCGCCTTGTGTTATTTTCGCGAATATAAATTTTTGGGGAACATGGAGTTGTCTAAGCCATACTGGTTTAATCAGCTCAAGTCGACTCGTATTCTCTTATATGTTGTGACCCCATTGTTTTCGCAATGGCCTCCTCGTGGTGTTCCCTGGGGACCAATTTTTTGTTAATCGGAAGCCAATTCGAGCGGCGTTGTTCTAATCACAATCACTTATATAAATGAACTTTTTTTATATCTTAACTATCGCGGTATCGGTTAACTAAACAGACATGCTTATTTTGATCTGTTAATATCCTGTTCTGTCTGTTATTTTTTATAACCGTTATTCGTTTCACTTTACCCCACTGAGTAACGGGTATACCAAAGTCGAGCACCGCCGACTTTAACTTACGCTCTCGTTTTTTATTATTATCGTGCTGAGTATATAAAGAAAGTCTTACAAATTTGAAGAATCCATCGATATGCGGCATATACATAAAAGCGTTTTCACAATCCTAGCGTTTTCAATCCTAGTAACCAATTCAGTGGATAAAAATGGACGTTGCTACAAAGAGGGGATCCAGGAAGAATGTAGCTTCTTGTTCTTCATGAGGGAATTGGACAGACGTAAACCGGGTTTGAGCTTGCTACGCCTCCCCACGGAGAGCGCTAAATGCTGGAAGCAGCTAAGCTGCAACGGAAGGGAGATTTTTCGCGTAGCTTCGTCGAAAAGTATCGTTGCTACGATAATTCGGATTGTAACACCCCCCAAACAATCTCCATCTGCATCGTCGGAATGCCCCACCGAAAAGCGCAATCGCGATCCTTGTGCCACAAAGAAGCGCAAGGGTAATCCTTGCGCCAAGAAACGCAAGCCAGCTTGCCCCAAGCGCAAGTCCAGCTGCGGCAATAAGCGTTCCCGTGACAAACAACGGGTACCTCAATTTCATCCGTTCCTATAGACGTAAACATTGCGACCTGAAGCCGAGGGATCTAATCATAAAAGCCGCTCGAGCCTGAGCAAAATTGAGCCCAGAAA
Source organism: Lordiphosa magnipectinata (assembly GCA_037044535.1). Lineage (NCBI taxonomy): Eukaryota > Metazoa > Arthropoda > Insecta > Diptera > Drosophilidae > Lordiphosa > Lordiphosa magnipectinata. Next base: position 34,107 of record JBAMBO010002522.1, on the reverse strand, counting down.
AAAAGGACCGCTATCGACGCCAGGTGAGTCGCAGTGAAATGTGTGTCTAAATAAACTATTTATTTTTTTATTTTGTCTTGGCCTGCAAGGTAACACAGAGCCCGCGACACAAACGCCGCCGGGTTTGTAAGAAATAAGTCTAGCTCAAACATAGCCAAAGTTAACTCCAGTCTGCTATCCATATGGATATGTATCTAAATTTTTTAAGTCAAGTCGTAGTACTTTGTACGTATAATGGAAGCACCAAACGTATTCCACGCAAGCCCCAGTAAGGCATTTTTTTAAGTGGTGTCTCTGAAATGAAAGCTAAGTCCACTGTTGCGGATCAGTATGACGAAACCAAAGGCAAAAATCCCATCTCACCACCAGAAGGCTCACCTCAAGACCCTCCTAATACATCGCATTTTACAGCACTCCATATGCAAAAGATATTCTCAGCATGTTATTTCCCGTAGGCTTTTAAATTATAGGCAGCAAATCATAGATTCTATAAATAATGTTGATAGTTTCTACCAAACATAAGGAAAATGGCGAACTTATTGAGGATTCTCATGCATTCTTGGACTTATTTTAATAAAGCAATTTTATAATATCTTCGGCAAATCGATAAATAATATTGATTACTAAATATCACTAGATGGTAAGAAACATCTATCTATGAAACTATGGAAGATATGACGGTTTTTCTAAATTGCGGAGCCGGAGATAAACTTGATCGGCATGAAAATATAAGAGATATATGTGTTATACATGCCAAACCTCTATCTCTTAACATCGCTGAGACCTCTTCGCTCATACGGACTCGACTCGGCTGTTAATGCTGACCAATAATATATATCTTAATAGGGTCGGAAATGATTCCATCCAGTGCTGCCACTTTAGCAATTTAGTTGCTAGATCTAGCAACTTCTAAAAAAATTTGCAACTTTTTTTTTTTAAATGCTATTAGCAACAAATCTAGCAAATTTTAATTTTTCTTTAGCAATTTTAGCAACTTTATTAAGAAACTAGAAATTTTTTAATTTTCTTTAGAACTTTTTACTTTTATTTATACCTTTGTGCAATTGACTGCACAAATAACGATTAATAGTGGTTCACAAAGATATCGGAACTTCTATTTGACTCAGTGGTTCGACTATATGAACAATATATATGTTCGCTCACTCTTTTGCTGTGTTTTGTGATTGGGTTAAGTTGCCAAGAATTTATAAGCAAAATTTTCGTGATGCCTGACTGCAAGATGAGGAGTTCAAGCAATGGATTCGCAAGGATTGCGCTGATTCAACGAAAGCATATTGTGCGTTTTGCAAATCCGCAATAGGCGCAAAGCTTTTTAATATCCGTCACCACGCCGCCTCAAGAAAACATGTGGCTGCGATTGGCGCATTTACCCAAAAAATAAGTTGTCTTTCCTTCCAAATTCAACAAAAACGGAGGAACAGGGAGCGGCACTATGCCTACACATTGCCAAACACACGGCGATTGCGACAAGTGATCATATTTTCATCAATACATTCATATTTTTGTCGAAAACGAAAACTTAAATGGCTTAGCAAGTAATTTTTAGCAACTTTTATTCCCAAATCTAACAATTTTTGCTTTGGAGATTCTGGCACCACTGCTCAAAGGTGTTGACTCGACCGGAGTCGGGGACTAACTCACTTGTCAGCGCGCTGATGCTCTGTTTTTATAGGCTGCTGGGCGCAGCCGACGGTGGCAGCGAGCGCAGCTGATTGTGGCAGAGCGCGCGATATCGATAACGATGGCGTGGTTCATCAGCTGGCTGCCTATCGATTGATGGCGCGCGCACTTGTAGCTCGAAAGTGCGCGCGTGTTTTGAATCTTTTATTTAACTTATTCTAAGGAAATTATAAAATATGACTTCAGGTGTATATGCACGGTTGCCACACTTGGTGTTTTAGCACCAAAAATGGTGTTTTTTTTTTCTGTTGGTGCACTGGCACTTTTTTTATTGGAATTGGCTCTTTTGCATGGAGCCCGAAAAAGACGCAGAAATTAAAAGAGTTTCAAAAATTCTGCGAAGTAGATAGATAGAAAGATAGATACTTCTGCGAAGTAAGACCACACAAAATTTAGGGAATAGCCATGACAAGATGGTTGAGCGAGCTTGCTTGAACAGTGGGATGTTCCCAAACTATTATCCTTGGCTCAGACTCTAGAAGTCTACAATATAAGCCAAAAAAATAGTCAATTTAATGAATAATTGTATAATTGAATTGTATTATTGAAATCATTAAAGATTTGAATTAGGAATTTCAATCAGATCGAGACTAGAATCTACTTTAAAATCAACACAAGACACCAAAATTTGACTTTATTCAAAAAATTGAAGGGTTGGTAGTGATTCTAGATTATTTACATCTAAACAAATCATCTTATTTACATCAGCTAAACACGAATCTGTTTTCGGAAATGGTCCATCACGTCTAGATTTTTAGTAACTTTAGCTTAAGGCGCGTTAGCTGTTTAGGCGCGTTTAGTTTGGAGTCTGATATTTTATTTTGACTCCCTATGATATTATCAGAAAGTAGAACTCTTCAACTTTCAAATAAAGTAAATCAAACAATTCTACGACTTTTTTAAGCGAAGATATACCTTTTTGAATACATGTCTGTCTAACAACCTACAGAGTAAATTCAATATTTATCTGGCAAATAGCAGCTATACATATAAGAGATGAGAAATCGTGCCTTAATGAATATGTGAAAAAAATATTTGGTCGTAAAGTGGAAAATAATTATAGATTGGAAGCGTTATCTCTTTAAGTATAGTGTACAAGTCTTTTTGATAAGATCAAGATGTTATTTTAGTATTTTGACTTACAGACCAATTTTTATTCAGACTTCTTAAGACTTACGTTGTTTTGTTTTACCGTTTTATCTTTGTAACCACTCATCCGATTGTTCTGAAATTTGGACACAATATAGAATTAAGTCCGAGGGAGCCATTGGTATTAAAATCTCAATTTTAACATTTTATTGCCACAGTAACTAATTAATACATGAAATAATTTTATGCGGTTTTTTTTTCTACGTTTAATAATACTCAAGAAATGAAATGAATGTATAGTTTAACGATTTTGTGAAAGAGATATTTTTTATTTTATTAAATAAAAATATAACATAAATAAGGGGAAAAAATTTTGTTGGCTCTTTTTTAATGAAAATGGCTCTTTTTTGAAATTTTTTCGGTGTAATTTAATTTTTTCAAGTGGCAACCGTGTGTATATGTTGATGATAGATATAGGTTGCGAACCCGTGGGCATTGCAGGCTACACACATACACTTGCCAAGCTAAAGTGTGATTTGGCTTTTTGTCGTCCCATGCTTCAGACCGAAAACGTGAAAATAGTCAACACCGCAAAATTGCCATGCATATGGCTGGTGAGCGCATTGCGGCCAGCTTTGTGGCATTTGCGATTCAACCGTCGACACGACAACTCCTCTAGTGCGAATCTGCTGCGATTTAAGATAATAAATTTTGAAAATGCCAAATATGAAGTGCATGGCTCTCTTCACTGAGAAAGAAAAATATATCTAAAATCTAGATTGAAAATCTCGTTTTTAAGATCCTTGCAAGTTTAAAAAAACAAGATTGAAAAACCTTGAAATGAGCTTAGAAATCTTAAAAACAAGATTTATCATCTCGAAACTTATCAGTTGCCTGTAAAGCTTCAGTTGAAATTTTTTTGATGTATATATAGGGTATTCACCAGCCCGCGTAAAAGCGTAATAGTGTAAATTTACACGATGCAGCTATTGAGCGCCCCTTCTGTTTGCTCTCGTAATTTTTGGCGTAAATCAGCTGTTTTTGACAGGCTGTGAATTTTGCTGTTAATTGAGATTCAATACATACTATTTACAACTAATTTCAGACGCCTCAGTGGCATAGAGCACTGGGGCATAGCGACATAGTTCCGACGACATAATTTCGTCCAGTACATTTGGAATCGAAATTGTGTCGTTTCGATCGAAATTATGTCGTTTTGAAACGACATTATTCCGACAAAACATCACGACATTATATCGCTTGAAATTATGTCGTTTTATGACGACATTTTTCCGACAAAAAAAAAACGACATTATTTCTCTCGAAATTATGTCGTTTTGGAACGACATTATTCCGACAAAACGAAACGACATTATTTCGACTAAAAACTGTAACATACAACTGTGGTAGAGTTGGCGCCAGCAATTCAATAAAAATGCGTCTGATCTCTTTCGACTCTCGCTTAAGACTGTTCTTTATTCTCAATTTGCGCTTAGCTTATGTATGTACATTCTGTTTATGTCTGTGTGTATCGGACATTCTTTTTAGTGTGACCAATCTTCAACAACCTGTATGTCATTCTTTAACGCTTAGTAGTAGAATATATAGGGTACTCCTTGCCTACTACATTAGGGGTACTCCTTACCCTGACCTCAACCCAATAGAGAATGTCTGGGCCCTTATGGCTGCGAAAATAAAAAAAAGGAAGCCTAAAACCATGGTAGAATTGAAGGATGTGATAGAAAAAGTATGGTTCGAGGATATCAATGAGGAATATTTAAGCGCTTTGTACAATTCGATGCCCATTAGGGTAAAATGTGTAATTTAAGCAAAAGGGGGTACAACAAAGTACTAATTTAAATTTAAAAAAAAAATTAACATTAATTTGATACAAAATATATATTAGATTATAGCAAATTAAGTATACTTTTGGAAAAAAATCATTATTTGTTGAGTATATGCACCATTATAATTATAATAATTTTTTTTCTTAAAGTTGTCATAATTATGAAAAGTCACTAAAATTAATATGGGTCTGGAAAAAAACCTTTTTCTAATAAACAAACATTCATAAAATAAAAATTGCTATGCACTTTTATTTAAAAATATTCCATTAATCAGTAAAAAAAATAATTGGGCAATTCGGAAAACATTTATAGAAACCCCAAGCAAGAAAACATACAAGTATGTGAATATTTAGACTGCCGCTTTTTTTGTGGCGCTGGGTGTAAATTAACTTATTTTAATTTTTACAATATTTACATGGTAAGTCTTAAATTTTAGTCTTGTTCCTTCTCTTTCCTCCTATTCTCACCTAACCACGGGCGCATGTTCGCAATAGCCCAAACTCCTTTATATGGAACTCTTGACTGCTGAAATCCTTCTACATCTTCCAAAATATACCGATCATTGCGCAATACTTTCGTTACCCTATATGGCCCCTTAAACTTTGGTATCAATTTTTTCGACACACCCACCTGAGTGTCAAAGTTTTTTACCATAACAAAATCATCTTCTTTATATTTATGGGGCTCTTGACGTTTTTTATCAACTTTTTCTTTGTTATATGCCTGTACTTTTTGTTGATGAGTGTTTGCTTCTTCACGGATTTTTATCAAATCCCTTTCTTCTTGATTATCGTGCAACTCCTTTAGTCTTTCTGTCAACACATCCGAAGCTGTTCCTTTCTGCGACACCCCAAAAAGTATCCTACTAGGGTGATCATTTATGGTTCTTTGAATAGTATTGTTCAGCGTAAACTTAACCGTTTGTAACACAACATCCCAATGTAAGCCTTTATGAGGATCTACTAATTTGGCAATCATCGGCCCTAAACTTCTATTAACCCTTTCTACCTGTCCATTTGCTTGAGGAGATCCTGTTGCTATCTTTATATGCTTCACTTCATTCTGTTCCAAAAAACTTGCGAAATCCTTCGATGTAAAACTACTTCCTCGATCAGAAACAATGCAACTTGGCTTGCTATAGGCTCTAAAGTAGTCTTTAAGAGCATTAATGACCTCCTTAGTATTTGTGGTTTTTGTGGCATACAATCTAACAAATTTAGTGAAGGCATCTATCACTACAAAAACGTGTTTATTCGACCTACCTTTATCAACCGGGCCATAGTGATCAATATGCACCACCTCAAAAGGTACTGACTGTTTTGGTATGTTGTGCAGAAATCCTTCTTCCTTACCATTTTTTGCCGAATATGCGATACACTTCAAGCAATTCTGTATGTGCACCTTGGCCTTAGCCCTGATATTAGGAAACCAATAACTTTTACCTATCGTCTCCGTCACTTTGTCTATTTCCACATGACCCAGCTCATCATGATCATGATACATTACATGCCTTTCCATTTCTTCTGGTACACAGAACAATAATGTTTGACTGTCTTTCTTTTTATATATAACTCCATTTCTCATTTCATAGTATTTGTGCTCCGTTTCCTGCAAAAGCTCTCGTAATTTCTTTAATTTTTCATCTCGGCTCTGACAAATAATCAAATTTTCTTCAAATGAAAAATCGGTACAATCGGTTACTATCTTAAAATGTATACCCTGCAAATAAATTCGGAACCTTTGAAGAGCACTTACTATGGCTAACGTCTCCAACTCGAAACTATGATACTTAGCTTCCGCTTCTGTTGTACGTTTTGAAAAGTAAAACACTGGGTGCCATCTACCATCACTTTTCTTTTGCATAAGTATCGCTCCAAACCCCAACGCGCTCGCATCGCAGTGCAGTTCCGTTGGATCACATGGGTTGTATAACGCAAGTATCGGTGCACTTAATAAGTTGCTCTTAAGCATCTCAAAACATTCCAGTTCTTCTTTGCCAAATTTAAACTGCTTGTCTTTTCTGACTAAGGCATAATTTCTCAATGTCCGGTTAGTCAAACTTACCGGCAGGTTAGCCGAATTCGCGTGTCTCATGCTGTCTTTGGCGAGAACCGAGCGGCAAAGTTAACCGCTGCCTCATGATGGGGTCAAATTTTAACCTGCCGGCAAGTTGCGATGGAACTATCGATATTTTTATCGATCGACAAACAGCTGTGTTCAAAATTTTTATTGTTTACTTTGTCAATTGCCAAAACAAACTGTATACAAATAAACAAATTTGGAAAATAATGGAAATGGAAGATTCAGGCGGTAAGACAAGAAGACACAGGCGCGGCGATGTGCAACTTTCTGTTCAGCAGAATAGCAGCCGCCGCATTCATGGCAAATGTTTTGAGCGCCACGCCGGCATAATGCAAAGCAGCCAAACTCACTGCCCGCCGTCTGCAAAATCGAAGGACCCACCTGGTCAATGGAACCACCAATTGCCTCATGCGATGTGGTATACCGATAGTAATCTAACCGCTGATACGTGTGCACCATAATGAAAATATTATCCACACGCACGGCCAGCACCAGGAACGGTATTACCACAATGGCCAACATGGTGGTGGTTATACCCACATAACCCAAGACGGAGCAACGAATAAATAAAGCGAGAGTGTACAGGGAGAGCATTTATTATTTTACTGATCTGGATGATGCCAAATTTGTTCAACGATTCAGGTTAACAAACTCAGCATGTCAAATATTTCTTGCTAGGATTAGAGCAAATATCTTCGCTAAGTAACAGGTAAAACCCTAACTTCAGTTGTGATTCAATTTATTATGATTTGGATTGTTAACAGGAATCGTGGATTGCTGCCAGAGAGCAAACTTATGGTGGCGCTGCGCTCTTATGCAAGGTTCTTCTTCCTTATTATTGCGGGCGACTTCTGTTGAGTCAGACTTCATTCGGCAAACCGTGCTATCCGTGCCATCACAAACAGGCACTGACTGATTGATTTGCGCTAAAATTTAAGAAGCCAATTAAATATTTTTAAAGCTTACATATCATAAATAAAAACGTACCATAATTTTCAACCACATTTTCCAATCCTGTGGCTGTGCTTGGGAACTAGCTACGAATTTTTTGGAAATAGAGCCGACTCCAGCGGGGCTGGGAAAGCGGCCACAGTTCCAGAAGTCTCCCTCGTACTTATCTCGTAAGTCTTTCCACGGGCGATGAACTCCGGCATGGCGGCATACTGATCTCCAAGCCGAGGCCTTCTGCTTCCAGGTCTCCGCATCCAAAAATGGATTTGTTTGACTCTAAAAGTCTACAAGCGAATGTTCCTCAGCCGCAGAAAAGTTCTTCGCTCTTGGTCTTTTCGGTGTTTCACAGTGATTCATCATCGCATGCAATTTTATTTAACTATTTTGTCAAATAATAACCAGCGACAACAATAGCATTAAAAAATGCCAAAAAAACAGCTGTTTCGTCCACAGTGTCAGGTCACACTTTTGCAGCGATAGCAATTAATCGCTATCGGGTGAACCTGCCGGTAAGTCTCGTTGAGAAAACCAAAAGACTTAACCTCTGGTAATTCCGGCCGGCAAATTTGACCGGCCGGTACCTAACCGCAACTTTTGAGAAATTGGGCCTAAGTCATATAATGACTTTGCTTTGGACGAAAAATCTTTCACGAAACGCCTAAAGTAAGAACATAAGCCCAAGAAACTCTGAACTTCATGCACCTTCTTCGGAACAGGAAAATCTTTTAACGCTTGTAACCCTTTGTCATCCGGTCTGATGCCGTCCCGTGACACTGAGTACCCCAAGTACTTAACCTCAGTCTGCAGAAATTCGCATTTATCCAACCTCAATTCCAACTTATTTGCTACCAGCCTTCTCAACACCTCTTGTAATATTTCCATGTGACTTTCACTATCTTCTGTCGCTATCACTATCACTATCACTATCTTCTGTCGCTATCATTATGTCGTCCATGTAAACAATTACTTTGTCAGCCTTTACCAAATCTGCAAAGATTTTGTTTACAAATCTTTGAAACACCGCTGGCGCATTACGCAAACCAAATGGCATTCTGAGCCATTCAAATTGTCCCATAGGAGTCGTAAAAGCCGTGTACTTAACAGAATCTTCATGCATGAAAACATGAAAATATCCGTTCTTAAGATCCAGTTTTGAAAAAAACATTTTTCCCGACAATTTATCCAACAGATCGTCAATTAGTGGTGTCGGATAATTATCTTTTAACATCGTTTTGTTAATTGGACGAAAATCGCAACACATTCTTAATTCACCTGTTTTCTTATACACTAACACAACCGGTGATGCATACTCTGATTCACTCGGCCTTATCCATCCCTTTTCCAAATACTCATCTAATAGCTTTTGTACCTGTTTCTTCTCAGCATACGACAATCTTCTAGGAGAATAATTGAAGGGCTTAATATTTTCAAAATGAAGCTTCATTTCACACTTTACTTCTGGCTCTAAGGGTCTGTCAGCTGTTCTATATGATTTTTCAAACATATTCTCGAGTCTCTTCTTAAGCTTCTGTTCACAATTTTCTCCCACTTTTAAGCTTTCTTCTTTTTGCAAATATGGGAATTCTACTGGTAACACATCAAAATTCGTTCGATTTATCTGTTCATTAAAGTCTTTTCTTGTTATTCCATCCTTTTCCGAGCACTGCTTTGTTAAGCTCACGCCTCCGCCTTCTTCTTTAAAACTCTCTTTTTCCGAAAATTGATTCGCCAAACTTTCTCCTGATAAACAAAATTCATTTCTAACCTTACCATCTGCTGACTTTTTACCTTCAATACACTCATCTTTTAAACACTCATCTGCCAAACACTCTTCTGCTAAACACTCATCTGATAAACACTCTTCTGCTAACCACTCTTCTGTTAAACACTCTTCTGCTAAACACTCTTCTGCTAAACACTCTTCTGCTAAGCCCTCTTCTGCCAAACACTCTTCTGCTAAACACTCTTCTGTTAAACACTCATCTGCTAAATCTTCCACTTTAGAATTTTCATCCTCATTTACATAAATTTCTGTAAGCTTCTTAAAATTATTTTTTCTGTCGTCTTCTTCAACAATATCACTTGTTATTAGAAATTTACAACTGTTCATAAAGTTTCTTCCAAGTACCACATCATAGCCCATCGACTCGTTTGCCACAACCAACAATTTCAATCCAACAAAACTCGCCACTTTTGCCAAAATATTTAATATACTGTTATTTAAACCAAAAAAATTTATATCTTCATAAACATTTAATGCAAAATTAGACTTTCTCGTTTCAGAAATATCTTTCTCAGTAATATTTAAGTTTTTCAAATCAAAATTAAATTTTTCATTATTCCGTAAGTGTTGTTGTAAGCAGGACATTTTAATAAAGCTTATTGGGCTCCCGGAATCGATGAGGCATTCTAGACGTAAGCACTGGTTATCATAACTTTTAATTTGAATATTAAAATACGTTACATATTCGTTGCGTGAAGTTTTTTTTTGACTGCAATGAGATATTTGATGATCCAGACCACCGCAACTGTAGCACGCCCCACGCTCACGTTTCGGCTTCTGACACTTCGCTGCAAAGTGGCCAACGGAGTTGCAATTATAGCAGCGTAATGACGCAGCGATCGGTTTGCCATCCCGGTTTCTCTCCGCACGGGGTTTCTTCTCAGCATCCCTCGGCCATGGAATCTTCTCGAATGCTTGCAACAACTGAGACGCCCGCTCAAAGCACAACATGAACGCCTGTCTGCGAAGATGTTCGTCTGGTACTCCTTCAATTATGTTGTCAATTAACTCCTCCTCATATATGCAGATATGTGATGCCAACAGCTTTTTCAAATTGAAGTAAACTGCAAATTCTTCGTTTGCCATCCACATCCGTGCCTGGAACTTGCGACGCAACCACATTTTGTTTTCCTTTGATGAGAGCTTCTCGACCATGATATCTAACTGCTGATCAATCGACATGGTCAGACGGTTTTCATCTTCATACAGCCAAGATTGTGCTCCATCTCTCAGCTTGGACATGAGTAACATTCGCACCATGTTGTCATCTAATTTGTAAACATTTTTTATAGACTTGAGTTGGGCAACCCAAATGTTTACAGCGCCTTTTCCGTTAAATGTTGGCAACATGTCCTTAACAGCGCTCATCATGTTGCTAGCGTTGTTGCCCGCCACATCATTATTAGTCACAGCGTTGTTGCCAGCCACAGCGTTACCAGTTACAGCGTTACCATTCACAGCGTTACCGACCACAGCATTACCAGCTACAGTGTCACCAGCCACAGCGTTACCAGCCATGGCTTCTGCTCTCTCTGCTCTATCTCTCTTCAGTACACCGTTTTCCAATTTCATCAGTTCTAACTGTAATTTCAGCATTCTTATGTCGTCTTTGCTGTTTTCTTCTTGTTCATTTTCGTCCGCTTCACCAGCATTGCTGCTGTCTGTAGCCTTGGCGCCAACTCCATCGCCGTCATCATCGTTGTTGCTTTCAGGCTTTTTTTCATCCGGATGACCTTCTCCAAGTGGACACTTGCCACGAAACTCCACAGGAATCTCACCTAATCGTGCTGCCAATGTCGCTTTACTTCCGTCTGTTGGGTATCCCAACTCCTGCAACCAACTCCGCAATTGCGTAGCAGAATATTCATCTGCACCTATTGCTTGCATTTTGTTGAGGCACACGCACACACAGATAATTAGGCGAAAAAAAAAAATTCGTTTTTTATTTGTTCTTTCTGTGATTCGCACCAACACTCGAATTGTTTTATAGTTTTAACTATTCGTTTGATGAACCTTTTTTGTTTCTAATTTTGTAAGCGATTTTAGGGTTTATACCACTTCTGAAAATTTGTGGTAGAGTTGGCGCCAGCAATTCAATAAAAATGCGTCTGATCTCTTTCGACTCTCGCTTAAGACTGTTCTTTATTCTCAATTTGCACTTAGCTTATGTATGTACATTCTGTTTATGTCTGTGTGTATCGGACATTCTTTTTAGTGTGACCAATCTTCAACAACCTGTATGTCATTCTTTAACGCTTAATAGTAGAATATATAGGGTACTCCTTGCCTACTACATTAGGGTACTCCTTGCCTACTACACAACGAAGCTGTCTGTTAAGTTGGAACGAGAAGATGTGATTGTAGCTTCTAGCGGAGCACGCGCTGGTTCCGGCTCAAAAGGACGTCGGTAAAGGGATGGGTTCAGAAAGGTTATACCACCGTGCTACACACTCGCTTGCTCTACAAATAATATCAGATTCGCGTGCTGGTTTGAAGGGACAGGACAATGCTCGATGAAACTCTCTGCAAAGGAAAAATTAAAAGGGAGAATAGACGGACAGCAGAAAGAAATAGAGAAGCCTAGAAGAAAGGACATTACGCGAAGGACTAGATAAATACCCGTGTTGGGTTCATTGTACCGGCTAATGCTCTTTGTGAGGCTGCGCTGATGTTGCTGCGACAGCAGATGTTGCCCACCCTACCTGATCACCATGCCGCAAGACCCACGGAGAGGTCGGTGATCCCAATAAAAACACTCAAACTATTACATTGACGTACTACGACGACGCATGGCTCCGATCAAAAAGAACACACTAGCACATCTCAAACTTCATTATAATTTTATTTAAATTAAGATTCCAAAAGTGATCATGACTACGACTAATATTATGGGTAGCAAAAATTAGAAAAAAAACTAAGAAAACTAATTAAAGGTAAATATATAAGAATAGATATTTAAAGTGGCTGTGTGCGTGAGTATGGGTTGCTGTAACAAGTAATATTTGATTAGACATAGGTATATAGTATAGGTAAAAATAGAATTATATAATAATTGGAATATCAAAAAAAACCTATATTAGGGATTCATTAAAAATCCTTTTTATTTACTTTTGGTGAAACAAAAGAATTATTCAATATATTTATATGTGCGGGCAACAAAAATTATGAGCACAAATCCAGCAATGATCAGCTGTTCGCTTGCATTGGCAAAAATTCAATTAGTCGCTATTCAATATGTAAAAGCTTTTAGTTCAACGGCTCTAGCATTAATATGAGTTTACCATCCACATGGGAACTTGCGATCCACACTTGCTCGCTAATGCCATAGATTTGGGCAAAGCAAAGGCAAGCTTTAAGGACTGTTCTGAGAAGCGCGGAAAATTTAGCTCGCTAAATTGCACATAATAAATTTAGCATCCACATAAATTATTAGTGAGCCCATATATTAGCCAAAGAGACCAAATACAGAAACGGCTACACTGGGGATCAGCTGTTTTGTTTTGTTTACAAACAAATTAAGAGATTGAGCATTGTCAACAATAATTTAACAACTATGCGGAACAGGAAAAGTGACATGTTGATGGCGGTAGCGGCATATATTGTGCTGAAAAAGAGACGGGAAGCGAGAGAAAAAAAGAGGCGCCAGCTCCGTACATGTTGGGTGAACCCATATTTACGTGATAGAGGCAACAAAGGGCGATTTGTCAACGATGTGAGTTTTGAATTAACTATACATTTATAAGTATGATCATTACAAAATCTCGTAAATATTTTTTAGTTTCTCAATATGACGCACAACCCGACGGTGTTCTATCAGAACTTCCACATGGACGAGAAGTGCTTCGAGTACCTGTTCGAATTGGTGGAGCCGCACTTGGTGCCGAAGAGGAACACACGTCCAGATGCGATACCGCTCAAAGCCAAGTTGGCTATGGTTCTTGAGTAAGTGTACACATACATACATACAACAAAATATATCTACATTTTTTTAATTAGGTTTTTGGCGACTGGAGACATTCAAAGCCATGTAAGCTCGATCTATCGCATCAGCAAGCAACATGTGGGCCTGACGATTGGCTTAGTATGCGATGCAATTTACACTGTGCTGCAGGATGAGTTTCCGATATGGAAGACGGACACTATGTTGAGGTGGGCCAACTACTTTATGACGGAGTGGAACTTTCCAAACACCATTGGCGCAATTGATGGAAAGCACATAGCTTTAGTGAAACCACCCAACAGTGGCAGCGCCTTCTATAACTATAAAGTAAGTCACTTGCTCCAAATCAAATAAGATATTTTAATAACCTGTTTCTTTAAAATGTAGGGTTTCTGCTCCATCGTTCTCATGGCTATTTGTGACGCGTCGTACCGATTCACATACATAGATGTAGGAGCGTACGGTAGTGAAGGTGATATGAACGCCTTCTCCCACTGTTCGCTTGGACAAGCTATATTGTCGGGCAGTCTGGAGTTTCCGGAGGACAGCATGGTGAACGGAGTGAGCACCCCCTACTTCATTGTTGGGGACGATGCATTCCCGTTACACAAGCGTATTATGAAGCCTTTTGGAGCTCGAAATCTGACTGCGCCCGAACGCGTCTTCAATTACCGCCTGAGCCGAGCTCGCCGATGCATAGAGAATGCTTTTGGGCTTCTAAGTGCCAAATGGTTGGCTGTACAGAGGACTTTGCGGTGTCGACCAGACAGAGCACAAAAAATTGTTGCTGCATGCTGTGCATTGCATAATTTATTGTTGCGCATTGGTCCGAAAGAGTACGGCTCCATGAGCGATGTTAACAGTGATGGTCCCACAGATAGTGCCCCAGAAATCTACCGAGGTCGCGTACAAGACTATCCAAAATATGTTAGAAATAATATAAAAGATTTTGTAAACTCAACAGCCGGGTCTGTGCCTTGGCAGTACGATTCAGCTGGTGTACAGATTCAATAAAACCTAATTAAATATATAAATAGTTATTTTCAATGTTCTTTTTATTTATATGCTTCATGCTTTTTTGCTTAATTTATTTATTATTATTAGTTATGATTATTTTGCTCATGCTCCTTAACCGCTTCATACAACAAAGTGGTCATCTTAAACTCCGTATCCGTGGCAACGTTAAGTGGCAACCTGGTCAGCAATTCATTCCAAAATGGAAATATTGCTCTCTCGGCTTTTGGACCATCTTCAAAATATTTTGCAATTATGCCCAATAACTGGCGATCACATTGGTCTTCCTGCTGAGGCTTCTTTGACTGCTTCTGTAAATGTAATACTTATATAAAATTCTGTTTTACATAAATGCAATAAACAGGTGCGTGGGAACTAACATATGTGTATGCAGCAGGTGTGCTCGGCTCTGAGTCATTCTCAAATAAGAAGGAGCTGCTTTCATCGGGACAAAAGCCCATTGCCCCTTCATCTGGCGAATTGAGTGGGGTGGAGATCAGCGTACTGGAGCTTGTTCCAGGGCTGCATGATGCGCTATCCGAAAATCTGGAGAAAGTTGTGCTAAAAATACAAAAAATTTATATGCAATCTGATAAGCAATACGACTCAATACGACTCACCGTCTCTCCGAGGACATATCTGGGAGGAACGCCATGTATTGGGCAAATTCCCAGTCGACAGTGTCGCATACTTGTGGCTGTGTCTGCTGGAGGCCACCTGCACTTCCACTTTTTGCCCGCTTGCTACGATGATACCTCAGGCTGTCTCTGAGGGAATGCCAAGCGCTTTTGCAGTCATTCGCTGAAAGGCATTTATTAATTAATGAAATGCGATAAGACTAACATTATATTAACTAACCTTCTTTCTTAACTTCCGCGCCAACACTTTCCCAGGAACTTTTCAAAGATATTTGGTCGAAATGTTTCTTATCAGTGATATCCCACAGACAAGGCCGCAACTCAATTGCCTTCACAAGCGCAATTTTTTCCTCGCGATTGAAACTCTCCGTCCGTTTCCTTTTGCGTTCAGGTTTCCTACCCTCCATAGCCGATTTTGACGTCAAAAAAACGAGCTGCTTATATTTCCGCCAAGGCATCAGCTGTTCATTCAATCCACTCACGACCCACACCGCTATCGATACGTGAACTATCGATAGGCCAATTGTCTATTTATTTAGCGCGTCTCAGAATACAGAAACGAAATTTCGCAGCGGAAAGTTTCCGCCACTGTTTTTTTTATATGGAGTGCGTCATAAAAATTTATTTTCCGCGCATCTCAGAACAGGCCTTTAGACAAATGAAATAAAGAAGGAATATGTAAAACAGATCACTTACACATGCATAATCCCACGGCGAAAGATCTTTCGTGGTGTGTGTTGATGCGCTGTAAATTTAAAGCTTGGTTTTGAGTGAGGGTGAAGCAGTTTAAAGCAGTGTGGGACGCATTGAGCTTTTTAATTTCTATTATGAATTCGCGATAGTGGTTTCGCTTAACACTTTATGGCCACATATGATTACTTCTTTTCTTTCACACCAAAATAATGGACTTGTCTTTTCAGCGACTATGGTTTTTTTTTTCAATATGAGTTAACTCTAAATTTTTATTCTTAGGTTATGGCAACTCCATTCACTCACTTGCAAAAAAAAAAAATTGTTTGGGTCATACATTCGACTTGTATTACTTTAGGATTTAGCGTTTGATTGTTTGAGACCTATTTGTAGGTATGACCTCACTTTAATTTTCGCCTTATTGGGGTGCACTGTCACTAATTGAGGTTAGGGGCGGAGAGGCGTGATCCGGTCAACAAAAAAATAGGGTTTTACCACAAGGGGTTCTCGCGCACAATACTCTGGTTTTTAAACACTTTTTGTAGATTGCTGCGGGATCATTTTGTTTTTAAGTTAGAATTATAAGCATGTTTTGGGGTTAAACTCGATCACTGCTTGCCTCCCACAATCGACGCGTAGAATTAAGAGACTGATAAAGCTCTCGTTTTGCTGGCATCATCTGCTGCAGCATGCACTTTCTGCATATGTGTTGAGAGTAAAAAAAAAGCTCAAGACGGGTCCGCTTGGCTAAGAATAGAATAGCTTATTCTGAGGTGCACGCTCTGGAGAGAGAAATAAGAGCAAAACACCCCGAAAAGGCGAAGACAACTGTTAGGGCCAGGTTTTGGAAACCTTTTAGCAAATTTGGATATTTACCATTGGAACGGCACCTCGATATTGAGGTTGATGGGTTTCGATTTTCCGCCAGATGATTTGGAGATTGGAAATGTAACCAAGGCTTCCGTTGACCCACTAGGTTAAGACGAACCCAGCAAATTTTTTCGAAGCGCTCCACTGCGAGCACTACAAAAGCGCTCAATTGAAGCGCTCAACTCTCCTTGTAAATACAGCTCCACGAAAGCGCTCAATTGTAGCGCTCAACTCTCCTTGTAAATACTGCTACAAAAAAGCAGTTATTTCACAACACTTCTCCTATGAACAGTATGCGTATGCTAGCGCCGCCTGCTTGCATTTTTTCTTCTTTATTTTGTTCTTTTTGTTCTGATTTCTTTAATACAGAGGTGTCCTGGAAATCTCTAGCGATTTTCGCATAAAGGAATACACTTGTCAAGTTACAAGAGTACGACCGGCTACTAGATCATATGCAAGAAAAAATGTACGCATTAAATCTTCTTGACTTTGAGCAGGCGGTTTCAAATCGCTTAACTTCAGTCATCTATTCTAGTAGCCATGCATATTTGTTCCCCTTCGCATATAAAGTCAAACAGCTTTAATTTGAAATGCTAAAGTTTATACGAGAATCTCTAGAGATTTCTGGGACACACCCGTTAAAGAAGTCAGTTTTTCACAAACTGGTTTTCACAGATGCTGTAAGTGGGGTCCATTTAAATCGAGAGGACTATGCGAAGGAAATGGCGAAGGGCTTTCGTTCTATGAAAAACAAAATTTATAGGAATTCCTATCAACAAAAAAAAAATACTTTTGTCCTCAGACGCATCAAATCCAGCAAATCCAAATTCTGATTAAAATTGTATAAAAGATGTTCGAAATATAATTGTATGGGTTTTAGTGACCTGTTGTGATTTAAGATTTGAAAAAAAAAATGTTCCTTAACTTGAAGAAGAAGACTTTGTTATTAAGTTTTCCCATCTTAATAAAAAATGTCTGCAGTCTTAAACTTAAAAACTACTTAATAATACCACTTTCAACGTACCTTGAAATACTAATAATAATAAAACTTATAATTATGTTATAAATAAATTGAAATGACTTGAAAATTTTATTTGAATTTTGTATAAAAAATGTTCTTTTGGAGCGCTTTTTACAGCTCTTTTTACTCTAGGAGCATAGCGCTTCCTAGAGCTCCTTTTACATTGCAAGAGGAGCGCTTTAAAGCGCTTTTTCCGCAGTGACAGTGTAGCGCTTCCTAGAGCTCTTTTTACATTGCGAGCGGAGCGCTTTAAAGCGCTTTTTTCGCAGTGAGAGTGTAGCGCTGACATCCAATGACATGGCAATGTTAAAAATAGCACTAGTTACAAGGAGAGTTGAGCGCTTCACTGCTCGTTTTGAGCGCTCTAATAGCGCTCTTAGAGCGCTTTGGGTTTTGCTGGGAAACAACACTTTATCAGGCTGATTTCCTTGGATTTATTGCCATTTTACTCACGAGAGTTAACTTGGAATCCAAACACGGGAAAAACAACCGAAATCACGTTGATCTAGGCTACTCGGCTTTAAGAAAATTTATACTTCTTCTTTAAGGTAAGGCTTAAGAGCCCGACTGGTTCACTTGATGATCACGCTGGGAAAGACAGAGCTAACTCGGAGGAAGCGGAAGCTAGCCGACGATTTGTAAAATCTTATAGCGTGATTGACAGTTGTCATCCAGACTTGTCAAAGTGACACACAGCTGGCTTAACAGAAGGCGCTAATAGCACAATATAGAACCGATAACATCACATCTAGAATCATAGGAGCTACAGCAAATCTCATAAGGTGACAAGGGTGGTTCCTTAAATTTTACGTTCATTTTCCCCATCTTACAATTATTGAGCCAAAAACATGCAACTGATGTTGTTCTATCCGTGGAGCAAAAGTTTTTGTATGTTGTCAATTGCAAATAATTCATATAGGTAAATATCATTGCCTGATTTTAGGCTGCATGGGAAATTAGCTACGACGACAAGCGAAATATTACAAAACTCTAATTGGAACGTCGAAACTATGTCGTTCTAAAACGACATAATTTCGATCGACCAATTACAAAATTTAAAGACGCTGTCATGAAAATCAAAATAAATTTTATAATAAAAGAAAGGTTGTGAAATAACTTTGAAGAAGACTTAGAATTAAGTATTTAAATAAAAAAATTAAGCTTCAAAAGCAAAAAATAGTAGGCAACAAAATATTGTTTAAAATTGTATCATAGTAGAAAAAAATAAACATAGATTAAAATATATTTCTCCTGTTATTATACTCTGTACCGAAGGTACATAGAGTATATTAAGTTTGTGCAAAAGTATGTAACACAGAGAAGGAATCGTTTCCGACCCTATAAAGTATATATATTCTTGATCAGCATTAACAGCCGAGTTGATATAGCCATGTCCGTCTGTCCGTCCGTCCGTATGAACGAAGAGATCTCAGAGATGGTAAGAGATAGAGGTTTGACATGTATGGGACATATATTTCTTATACTTGCAGGCAGATCAAGTTTATTTTCAATTTTTGATACGCACCCTCCGGCCCCCTCAATTTGAAAATAACGTGTATCTTCCACAGTTTTGATGATACATGGTTCGTACCTTCTGAAGATATCTAGTAAAAAATTTATTTATCGATTTGCCGAAGGAATAATAAAGATCGGATGAACGATACTCAAGTTATGAGCAAAAAACGGCCAGTTAACACCAACCACTCCCCCCACCAATAACCACAGCAACAACAACAACAATAACCACAGTTCAACAGATGCAATCTTAGTGAGAGAGAGAGAGAGAGAGAGAGAGAGAAACTTAGAGAGCGCACCGCGTCTTGCGTGGAGTGTTAACTGGCCGTTTGATTCGTGAGCAAATGCGAGTGTAAGGGTACAGAGTATGTTATATTCGGTCTTGACCGACTTTCTTTCTTGTAATTATTTAAGTATGCTGGGCTTAGTTGCAGCAGAAAGCTTGCATATGTGCATATATCTTGCATGCACGTACAAATTTCTTTGATTTGAAACAAGCGAGTACAGAAATTCATTACTCTCTTGCTCTCGCTCTCTTTTGTTCTCATTTTGACATTTATATAAGAAGTTGTGAGAGAGCGAGTGCGGCCTTGTTAAGTATACCTTGGACTGAGTTACTTGTCAGCAAGGCGTATTTAATAAGGGGGCAGTAGCGACGACGTCGCGTTGCCTTACGAAAAATGAGAGCAATCGAGAGAAAGAGAGCGAGAGTAATAAACTCAAAGAAATTTGTTCTCGCATGCACATATGAATTTTGTTCTTTTTTGCTGAGCATATTTTTTTGCTGCAATTAAAACCAAACTGACTAAATAAATGTTACAAAATTAATGAAAAATTTTAACAATATATTTATTTGCTATTTTCTTATAATAAAATTTTTAACAACTTTTTATTGCCTACAATTCTTTGATTTTGTTTTTGAGCTTTTATTTTCTTGTTTAAACTTTTTATTCGAAAAAATATCCTAGTTTAAAAAAAAAAATTCTTTAATTTTTTGGTCTAGGGATATGTGTGTGGCTTTACTAACTAAAAGAGCAATAATATTGTTTTTGAGAGCTGAAGGCCTTAGTTGCCATTGCTCCGTAACCTTAAGCTAGCTTGTAATTTTAATATTATCTGTTAGCTCTACATAAATAAATAAAATAAAAATATTGTTTTTGATTAATATTCATCAGTATTTGTTAGCAGGAATATCTTTTCTAGTTGAATAATTTTTGCCTTAAATTCAAGTGAAGGCTTTTTTAAATATCCTGCCGACACTTCATCTACATAGCTGAAAAAATAGTTTTCCTTATTCTCTTCTAAGAGATTTAATTTTTTTATAATATATCCTGAAATATACTCTACAGCGTCCTCCGACAGCTCATCAATATCTGCATGTTGAGTTGTTACACAGGACAAGTCGGGGACGTCTTCACTTTCTGCCATCTCAGGTAGCTGGTTTTCCGAAGCTGATACGTCTATATTTAGCCATGGCACGTCATCTGCTTCGACATGACGTGCACCTTTTTGTACCCAAGAGTTCAGTATTACGAGCTAAATTTAGGGGTGAACCGTATATTATAGTTAGGTATATAGTTTGTTAAAATTATTCACACGTATTCAAACTTACTTTGAGACATATAGAACATAACTATTACTACGTTTATCCGCCAGCTATTTGCAAATAGAAATCATTGTAAATAACTAACTCACTGTTTATACGCTAAATACCATACGTAAATAAATCTATTTTTTAGTGCTGCCGGACAGCCATTACGCAGTTTCAGGGCCTTATTTTCTTTCATTAGTCCAAGAAGTACCTTGGCAAGTTTTTATCTTCAACATTTCCCATTTTCCTTCGCCTGCAGTCGATATGAATGACAATTACAATATAGCAGTGCTACCATATAGTTAAAAACAGCAAAATCAGTGAATAGAGTGGCAACGCCTAGCACACTATTTGCAATTAGTCTACTAATCAATAATTGTTTTTGTGACTTAGCTATTTGCAAATAACGAATTAACTCAGCGTTTATGCGCAATAATTTGTCACTTACAAAATTGTTATTTGCAAATAAGACTTGCTTATAAACGTAGTATATGACGAATAGACAGACATGAACATAAAAACATTAGGACATTTACTAACTACTACATTTGACAAATTCACATTTAAATAAAGTATTATTTCAAATTACCAAGAATATATCTGCGCAACTTATACTTAAACTCAATAGGCGAAGGATGGTCATTAAGGCCACCCTTCGACCTGATTGCATCAAAAAAATGCTCCAGCTGATCTTGAGTTGGTCTGGAAGTCAGTATATATTCCTTTGTGTACCGCGCACACAAAAATAGCTGCATTTGCTGCAGCGATGTGTTGCTAACTATGATGCCTTTCTGAAAGGGCAGACAACTTTTAATGAGCACCCCATGTGACTGTGAAGGAGCCTTTAAATTTGGCACAATTGGCAATTTCACAAATCCAGTAATTTTGTTCAAAATGTTTTGCTGTATTTGTAGCGAACAGCCATATGGCTGTTTTGCTGACATACAGCTGTAATTTAGATCTGAATGTTTTGAGTTGAAAATGTCAAACCAGTCATTGACAAGTTTGATGAATTCTGATGTCTCCACAGCGTTGTCCACCTCCAAGCCCAAAGAATAACAGCGTAAAATAGCATTCGCCGTTGTGTTCGACATAAGTTGCGTTGCCAACTTTACACGCTGTCTACCTGAACTTTGGACTTGAAGGTGATCATCAGAAATTTTCCATAATATGGATACTTCAGATGAACCGCAGTGTCGCATCGCTTGCTTCACAGATTCTGATTTTAAGTGTTTTCCGTCCCAAATTATTCCAGCATCTAGATAATGATTTCTTATGAGCTTGATAAGATGTGGGACATCTGCGAGAACAAACACCTTCAGCTCTGAATTGGACGGATGCTCGAACCATGTTGTGCCTGAAAAAATGCACTTGAACAATAAGGACTTAACTAACAAAATAAATAAATGCATTCCTACCTGTCGAAAATCCAATAAAATCCAATGACCCGGGTTTGATATCAAGGAACTGACTACGTTTTTGTAATGTGCTTACATGCGGTAGCGGAAAGCCTTTTTTGTACAGGTGCCGATATGCTCGTGGCCCAGGAGCATGAAGGCAAATGGAGCTTGAAATATCATCCTGCGTCCAATAACACTGTCCGCCGGTTCGTAAGTGTTGTAGCTGTGTTGCCGAAAAAAGCTTACTAATAGAAGCATTTAAAAGGTTCGCCTCTTCCAGTTGTTGTTTTAAAAGAGCAACTTCTGTCTCCAGGCTTTTAACCTTTATTTGCAGTCGCAAATTTTCGAGCGCAATACCCGCTTCAACAACTTCCTTCCTACAAATCGAATAACGCAATATTTTATTTGATGTACTCGTGACACACACAAAACTGTACTTACTCTGTCTGGGAGCTAAAATCTTTTTTATTGGTATTAAACTCCACCTCAATATGTTCTGTGTAACAGAAATTTTCAATTTCAATTTGTTTGGCAAGTGCACCTTCGCGCAAACGTCGCCGCTTAGTTGCATTTTCATAAAAATCACCACGCTTTTCGCATATTCTGCTGTGTGGTGTGATTTCCACACCCGCAGACTCGTTCCATAATTTTCGTTTTAATTCATTGCATGGCACGTGCACACATTTTACACCAATTTCGCATCTCTTTTTGCACAAAAAACAGTATGGCGGCATTTTGAAAATCTCGCACAAAATCACAAAGCAGAACGCAAAAAATTCGTCCGTAGTCATGCGTCGCTCGCAACGTTCGAATCGACATGGAGAATGAGTATTAGAGAACCAATTTGCGCTGCCTCTCAATTTTGGTGGTGCTAAACGATAGTGCCCAAAAAGATACTTATAGTGCCCAAAAAGATACTTTACAGAGCCAGTAGGAAAACACAGTGACGGACATATTCCCAAATGTATCCAGAGAGCGTAAATGAGAGCGAACAGCTGACTGAGGCAGCGAAAATTTTATCTCTAATACTCATTACTCCATGGAATCGAGACTGAAACCGTAAGGCAACAGCAAAGAGGGCGACGTCGACGCTGCTGCCACCTTATTAAATACGCCTTGCTTGTCAGTGCATTGATGCTCTGCTTTTATAAGCTGCTGGGCGCAGCCGACGGTGGCAGCGAGCGCAGCTGATCGTGGCAGAGCGCGCGATATCGATAGCGATGGCGTGGTTGCTCAGCTGCCTATCGATTGATGGCGCGCGCATATGTGGTTGGAAAGTGCGCGCGTGTTTTGAATTTATTATTTAAATTATTCTAAGGAAATTATAAAATATGACTTCAGGTGTATATGTTGATGATAGATATAGGTTGCGAGCCCGTGGGGCGTCGCAATGGAAATGTACGAAAGTAAATAATTGCTTATTGCATGGACTTCATTTGTGCTGGTTGAGTACAAGCATAGAATAAACGAGAGCGTAAGTTAAAGTCGGACTTAATAGACTTCTACTCAGACCGTTACTCATGGAGAAAAATGTTTGATAGCCTTCCTGTGTTCCTGAGGTTGAACAGCCGAAAAGTATGCAACATTTTTTAACTGGGGTATTTCTTGTCCGATCTTTATAAAGGGCTTATAGATAATGCGAATATAAATGTAAGTTTTAAATTTGAGATCGATATCTTAAAAATTGTGGAAGTTATTCAACATTTTTAATTGTGAAGGCGCGGGTGGGCGTGGCAAAAATTTGAAACAAACTTGATCTGCGTGCAGACAATAAGAGTCCACATTTCAAATTTGGTTGCCCTAGTTCTTCTAGTCTCTGAGATCTAGGTGTTCATACAGACAGACAGACAGACGGACATGGCTATATCGACTCGGCTGTTGATGCTGATCAAGAATATATATACTTTATATGATCGGAAATGATTCCTTCTGCCTGTTACATACATTTGTATGTAACATGTACGAGTAACGGGTATAAAAATCATACTGCCATGTTCCAGTTTTCACTAAAGTGAATCCGAATTTTTCACATGTTCTCTTTGCTTTTAACAATCAAGAAAATCCGTATCAAACCTTTGGTTTCTAGTTACTCTGTACTCGACGAATTCAAATTATAACTTTTTAATCTGATTAACCTAATCAAGGAACAGGCCTGATACATTCATTGTATAATCTTTGGTATAAGGTGGTCTCGTGCAAGCTTGCTTGTGTGTGCGGACGTTTTTATACCCTTGCAAAGGGTATTATAATTTTGCCCAGAAGTTTGCAACGCATAGAAATATTCATTTCCGACCCCATAAACTGTATATATTCTTGATCAGGGGGACGAGCTGATTCGATTGAGCTTTGTCCGTCCGTCTGTCTGTCTGTCTGTCTGTCTGTCTGTCCGTCTGTCTGTTCGTCTGTCTGTCCGTCTGTCTGTCTATCCGTCTGTCTGTCCGTCCGTCTATTTCTACGCAAACTAGTCTCTCAGTTTTAAAGCTATCGAGCTGAAATTTTTTTTTTATTCATTTCCGACCCTATAAACTGTATATATTCTTGATCAGGGCGACGAGCTGAGTCGATTGAGCTTTGTCCGTCTGTCTGTCTGTCTGTCTGTCTGTTTGTCTGTCCGTCTGTCTGTCCGTCTGTCTGTCTATCCGTCTGTCCGTCCGTCCGTCTATTTCTACGCAAACTAGTCTCTCAGTTTTAAAGCTATCGAGCTGAAATTTTGCACAGAGTCTTCTTGTTACTGCACGCTGCTAATATGTCGAAACCAACCGGATCGGATGACTATATCTTATAGCTGCCATAGGAACCATCGGTCAAAAAATGGGTCTTAGTGAGAAAAACTTTTTTGTTCTTAATGTTAGCGTTCCCAAATACGGCCATTATTAATATTAAATGCTTTCAAACAGATTTGCAAGCTTTGGTCAAAATCGGATTACCATATCTTATAGATGCAATAGGACCGATCGGTCGGAAAATGGGTCTTACTGAGAAAAACTTTTTTGGTTTCACTGTTAGCGTCCTTAAACTCGTCCCTTATTAATATTATATGCTTTCAAACAGATTTTCAAACTTTGGTCAAAATCGGATGACTATATCCTATAGCTGCCATAGGACCGATCGGTCGGAAAATGGGTCTTAGTGAAAAAATTTTTTTTGTTTTCAAGTAAATCGTTCTTAAGGTCGGTGATTATTAATATTAAACGCTTTCAAACTAATTTGAAAAATTTGGTCGAAATCAGATGACTATATCTTCAGGCTGCCATAGGACTTATCGGTCGGAAAATGAGTCTTAGTGAGAAAAACTTTTTTGTTTTCAATATTATCGTTCTTAAACTTGGCGATTGTTAATTTGATATGTTTTCAAAAAGATTCGCTAAATTTGGTCTAAATCAGATGTTCATCTGACGGAAAATGGATTTAAGTTACAAAAGTTTCTTATTTTTATCTAAACGTTCTTAAACTTTGTCATTTCAAAAACAGCTTTTGCAAGGGTATAAAAACTTCGGTACAGACGAAGCTAGCTTGGCCTTCTGGTTTTTCATAGTTTCCTTAACCCTTACGTAGGGTCGATGATGTCGACAATGCATGAAAAACTGCAGATCTGTTTAAAATTCTTAATGATTTGTATGGAAGTTTCTATGCTGGGGTACTTCTCATTCATGCCCAGGACCACTTACAAAAAAAAAGAGGATAATTTCAATTATATTGCAAAAAAGCTGCATACCAATCTTCTAGAAAATTCATTCGCCCTGGGTGGAAAGTGGATGATCACGGTCAAGGCAGAATGGAAAACTGATCAGCAGAAAACCATTACGTCGTTGTCTTTGGGCTTAGACGTGTCAAAATCAGTACTCGGGTGTTTTTGGGTGCTCTGATTGCATTTTTGGCCATATTTTTCCGATCGGGCGGTGGGGGCTGACTTATCGAGGGGGGAGGGGTTAAAATTAATCAAAAAATCGAATGGGGTATCGTTTTAATGATTTTTGGGGGCTCCAATTTCATTTATGGCAGTAGTTTTCGGAACGATGGGGAGGGGGTTGACTTATGGATGGGGAAAGGGGTAAAATCTAACAAAAAATCAAATGGGGCTTTATTTTATACAGATTTAGCAACAATGCTCGACTTTGGGTTTCTTGACTGCGGTACACCGTTCACGGAGGAGTAGATTAAACGGACCAAAAATCGCGAAATTTGCAAAATTGACCTAAGATTATTATGAAGGTGTGTTAGACGGCCAGAGGTTAATAAAGGAAAAGTTAATAAAGGAAGTGGGAACAATTGGTCCTGGTTAGGTTAGATTAGGTTGCGATGGCTGAGAGCGATAAGGTGCTCTCTCACTTAGGCCACATTGGGCCCATTGCGATGCCATATTTATTCCCTATTAACCCATTTTAATGCTGAGGGTGTCCTCGTTACTGAACCATTGTGTGGTCAGAATGAATTTGAGTAGAGCTGGGATCTCTAGCCTGGGATCTCTACACCAAGTGTCCTGAGTCTCCTTCTACTCAAGGCGGGGCAATGGCAAAGAATGTGTTGTAAAGATTCCTCCTCTTCTTCGTGTGCACAACTTGTGCAGAAGTCATGGTAAGTGACGCCTATGCGTGCTGCGTGTCTGCCAAAAAGACAGTAGCCCATGAGGGTTCACACCAGAAGTGATATGTGGTCCCTTCTGAGACGGAAAAGTGTGTTAGTACGCCACGTAAGTCTACCTACAGCACAGGAGGACAGGTTTTTCCACCGATCCGCAGCAAGACGGAGTGTTTTAGCTTTTGTGTGAAGCTTATATGTTGCCATAGGCATCCCTATTCTCCTCCCTGAAAGGAGCTTGATGGTGGTACCTATTCTGGCCAGTTTGTCAGCAGACTCATTTCCTTCTATGTTTAAGTGTCAAGGCACCCAACTGAAGGCAACCCAACAACGAAATGTCGTGCGATGTCATTCAGGGAAAACCGACATTCCGTAAGTGTTTTAGCATTGTTGGTATGTGAGTCAAGTGCTTTAGTCAAGCCGCCCGACTAACTGAGTGCATAAATACGTTTCCTTTTTTGACCGTGAGTGTGCTAAGGCAGGCGGCAGGTGGATATAAGATTGTAACTCTGCGTATGAGTGATTTAATGTCAGAACGTGACTGCTTTGTATGCAATGGATTATCTAAAGATTCTTTGAAGTAGTTGAAAATGTACGCTGCTCAAGTGATTTGGAACGAGAAGGCCAAGCTAACTTCGTCTGTGCCGAAGTTTTTATACCCTTGCAAATGCTGTTTTTGAAATGTCAGAGTTTAAGAACGCTTACATAAAAATCTAAAAAAAATTTAACTAAAACCCATTTTCCAATTTCGCGAATCCTTTTGAAAACATATCAAATTAACAATCGCGGAGTTTAAGAAAGATGAAATTTAAAACAGAAAAGTTTTTTCTCACTAAGACTCATTTTCCGACCGATCGGTCCTATGGCAACCATGAGGTATAGTCACCCGATGTCGATTAACTTTTTCAAATTAGTTTGAAAGCGTTTAATATTATGAATCACCGACTTTAAGAACTATTTACTTGAAAACAAAAAATTTTTTTCACTAAGACCCATTTTCCGACCGATCGGTCCTATGGCAGCTATAAGATATAGTCATCCGATTTTGACCAAAATTTGCAAATCTATTTAAAAGCATATAATATTAATTATGGCCGAGTTTTATGACGCTAGCATTGAAAACCAAAAAGTTTTTCTCACTAAGACCCATTTTTTGACCGATGGTTCCTATGGCAGCTATAAGATATAGTCATCCGATTTTGACCAAAATTTGCAAATCTGTTTGAATACATATAATATCAATAATCGCCGAGTTTTATGAAGCTAGCATTGAACACAAAAAAGTTTTTTCACTAATACCCATTTTCCGAACGATCGGTCCCATGGCAGCTATATGTTATAGTCATCCGATTTTGACCAAAATTTGCAAATGTGTTTGAAAGCATATAATATAAATTATGGCCGAGTTTTATGACGCTAGCATTGAAAACAAAAAAGTTTTTCTCACTAAGACCCATTTTTAGACCGATGGTTCCTAGGGCAGCTATAAGATATAGTTATCCGATCCGGTCGGTTCCGACATATTAGCAGCGTGCAGTAAAAAGAAGACTCTGTGCAAAATTACAGCTCGATATCTTAAAAACTGAGGGACTAGTTTGCGTAGAAACAGACGGACAGACGGACAGACAGACAGACGGACAGACAGACAGACAGACAGACGGACGGACAAAGCTCAATCGATTCAGCTCGTCGCCCTGATCAAGAATATATATAGTTTATGGGGTCGGAAATGAATATTTCCATGCGTTGCAAACTTCTGGGCAAAATTATAATACCCTTTGCAAGGGTATAAAAATAAATGTGGATAGGATAGGCATGCGAATACTTACTTTACGTAGATTTTAGATTTAGATTTTAACAAAAGTAAATCATTTAGGACATGAGAAAAAGAAATCGAGGGGCAACGTATGAAATCATATGAAGTAATAGGATAAAAATAGCCATTGCTGGCATGCAATAGCAATGTCAGACGAGACAATATCATGTTTTTAGTAAATAGAGGAAGATAAGGCATTGGAACGACGTTTGGTATAGACGAATTGGTAAAAGATTTTTACTCTGTACACGAGAAATGTAGTTTTAATAGAACATTTGATTTTGGGCTTGAAATTTTGCCCTAGTAGCCGAGTATTTGGTGAGGTCTGCTGTTTTTCCAGGTCTTTTGAAGAGGCGAGACTTCACATTTTTTTATGTGTCTATAGCTAAGCTCCCACAGGCAAAAAATATGGTTTAAAATTTTGTTAAAAATATAGCAATAATGGCAATGATTGTAGATTTTTCAGAACTCAAAATTAAAACTAGGGTTCCATAAGCAACTAATTGGATCAAATATGTCTGAAAAGTTTCCTAATTTGGCCAATTAAGACATGTTTTTATCCAAATCGAGGCATATTATTTGGGAAATTATGCCACGATCAATGCATAAGCGCAGCTCACAGCTATAGGATCTCCTTGGTAACAAAACCGTGTTTAAGAAACTGCTTTTCAAAACCACAAATGACCACACACAACTACATTGCCATGATTTTGCCCATACCCCGAACTATGCATGACCAATGATGTAGTATTTCTACTATTTCAAATGTAAAGCATAAATGTTATTCAATAATAATTGCAAAAATTTGTAAGAGTGTTTATTTACTTGTGTTAGTGAATCTAAGCTATATGACTGGTTCGAAGGGAACCACTCTTCCTAATCAGCGATCTTAGCTGTACCATAAATGATGAAAGCAGGTAGATCGAACAGCCTTCAACGGTATTCTTACGATTATTCATCGCTTTATTTTTTGTTGGGAGCCTTTTCAGGTTGTCTGCATTTTGTAAACTCATGAAAATTCTTACAAATGCATTAATTTTTTCAATTTCTTTGAACTATGGGTGTGGCACGTCCGACTAGTTTTCTAGCACCGCAAATGAGAAAAATGGACCCAGCTCAAACACATTTAATAGCACGTTGTCTCTTATATATTTGCGATGATCAAATCCAGATTCACTCAGGTAGCCGTAGCTGTATGAGAGTATGATGTAGCTGATGTATGTTGGTGTGATATAGCTGATGCTTTAAAAAACTGCAATTTGACTTAGGTTAGGTCCGGTCGCAATTTTCCATAAACTTAGTTCTTACCCTAGTCTTCGTCTCTCGACAGCGAACAAACAACTAAATTAGAGGCTGGCCACGAGATTTGGCTTCACCTATTAATACATTTGATTCAGCGCATCTGAATGTGTCTTACTTATACATAGATAAAGAACAGCTAAGAATGGCAAGCTCAAAGCGAAGAGTGTTAAACTGTAACTTCGCTGTGCGCTGCCTAGCATAGTTTGTTGTTGTTGTTGTTGTCTTTGCATGTGGATTGCATTTGATATGACTAGCAGCTGATTTGGTTATATTTATTTTGTCTGCTGCTGGGCTTAATTTACTGGCAGACCTAAATTTCGGCAACAATGGGAATGTACATTCTCCACATCATGAAAGCTTGTTCTCTTTTGAGGACTGGAGGCAATTTTTTTTCTTATTTTCTTATTTTTTTGTTGCTTCGATTCGAGCTTTCTGTTCTTTAAGAATATCCTCTTGCATCCATCTGCAATAACGTAGCAATGGAACATTTATTAGCAGTGTTAAAATTCCTTTTCTATGTTCGTGACACAAATTGTCTTGTGCAAGCCAATAAGGATACCGAATATTAGTCTCTTGAACGCAAGCTTTTATAATATTAAATTTAATATTAACTTGATTCGGACATGTGCTAAACATTTTATTGTAGTATTTCCAAATAGGTCAATGTTATTTCAAACATGGCATCAGATGGATTTTTTAAAAATAGTTCATAAGAACTATAATTCTTCGCCACAATGAATTGCTCGGTTCGACTTTGCAACTCCTCAATCTATTCCAGATTTTTTTCGCATTGACTGCAATTCGACGGTGTTTAGTTTCTTTAAAATGACATATCCAAGCAAATAACGCAATGCGTTACGTTCTTGGACCTTGTCATTCGGACATTCTGATTCGCTTGCATGTCTATACCAAAGAGGAGAGTTCTCTTCGGCATCATCGAAAGGACTTTCACCTGTTTCGGTTAAGTTATAACCCATTTCAGGGTTGAATGCCCAGTCTAACGAAAAGTCGTCGTCTGACTGACAATTAGCATTCTTTAAAAGTGTGTTTTGGACAATTTTCATTGACCACAGATTTTTTATGCAGTAAAGAGCTTCAGCTGCAGTTGGATTGGTATTTGAACCGAATCTACTGCGAATTAAGCCAAAGTAATTATCTAGTGCATCTTGGTTGAGTCGGCTTGCATAAATGAAATTGACAACTTCTTCTTTCAGAAGGTTATTGCAAACATTGCCGATTCCTTTAAAGGCAGAGCACAGGTCTTCAAAACATTATGACCTTGGATCTTTTGTTGTGCCAACAATATGAATGGATTTCAAATATATTATGAAATCATCAATCTGCGTTTGCAGTACACCATCAGATCGATAACTGCCTTTATTCAGCAAGTCAAAACCATTGTTCATGGTCCGCAAAAACTTTGCTGTTGCGAGTGCGTTTTGATGTCCTTTTAACGAACCATCTTTATAGCTCAGCTCAATGGCGTTGCTGACTGTCTTCGAAAGGACTTGTACAGCTAATTTAACGCTCATTTTTTCAAAATTATTCGGATCAACATGTTTCTCCGACAATTTTGGTGCCAAGCGTACTCCTTGAGTTTTGTCAGTGTCATAAAATTTCTTTATTACATCCCAACTAACAATACCATTAGGAGTTTCAATATTGTGGTTTAAAAGGTTATTTCTAACACTTTTAAAAAGGTGCACATAGTCAATTATAAATTCAGGCCTTGGTTTCTCCAAAAGGTCTTCATTTTCAATAATACGAAACGCTTTAATATTAATAGCGCAGCGATCGCTGACTATGGCTCGAACTTTCAGGCCAACATCAGTAGAACATTTCACAGCTCTTGTAATCATATGTGCATACTGTTTTGCAGTAACATTATGATTAATAAATGAAATACCGAGCAGGAATTTCCTATTTGACAACAACCCACGTACCATGAATGCAAGCATTCCTGTAGCGGTTGTGGAAGACTCATCATTTTTATTTAAGCCATCTCACAGGTCGACAATCCCAACAGCTTTGTCAGCTTTAGGCATAACATATCTGCCTACCTGTCTTAATGCTCATTTCATCGAATACGAGCTGACAGTTTCGATGAGATTCTTCCATTTGGGATACAATTTGTCTCTAAAAATTCCATATGTAAGCCTTAAAAGCCCGTTTCAAATGACTTCATAGGAGCCCATTTTTTCAGGGTGGTGATAAATGGTAAATTGAACCCTAACTTGTCCCGCATATGGCAATATGCTTTTGGACTGTTCATGTAAATGTCCAATGGGACATGTTTTTCCTTCTGATTGGAATGAATGCCACCTTTCGTTGCTAAAACAGAGTGAAACGTTCTGGCATTTTCATTCATTTCTTGAAACTCGTTTCATTTATTTTACTAATTTATAAATCCGTTCTTGAAATTTCATAGCATCGCAGTAGGGGGAATGTTTTTCACTCTCCAAACTATCAATTGTTAATTTTAAAGAAGCTATTTTCACACTCCAAACTATGAACTTTTAATTTTAAAGAGATATTTTCACTCTTTAGGCTGTCATCATCTGTTTCTTGAGCGTACTCTTCTGCAGAGTACTTGACACTGTCATCTAGCACAGAAATTTCTAAAATTTCATCATCTTTCTCCAAGATGTGGAATTTTGCTCCTTTATTCAAGGGTTCTTTATTGCTATCTTGTTTAAATATTTCAAATTTTTCATCCTTAAACGAAATTGGAAATTTTTCATCCGCAGATGTATCTAAAATTGCAATTTCTATATTTTTATCCTTATTCAGGATATTTAAATTTTCACATTTCACATTTTAAAAAAAAAATTAAAAATATTAGAAATATTTGTAATAAAAAAAGTAAATTAAGAATATATATAAAAATAAAATAAAAAATTTGATTTTTTCCAGTATATTGAAAATTTTTTCTGATCAGTTTCAACTCATTTTCGAATCATTTGCGAGTCTTTTTCGAGTGGTTTTTTAATGAATCACATTTTGAGCAAATGAACAAGTCATTTTCGAGTATTCCTTAAATCGCACATGAAATTAATCTATTCTTAATCATAAAATGGGCTCGAAAAAGACTCACAAATGTGATTCTTGTTAAAATGATCTTCGAAATGCTGGGTGGGATATATTCTAAATTAAATCTTTTAAGAATTTTAATTACTTAGCAATATATCCAATGGGATAACTACATTTATGTAGTCTCTTCCCATCGAGGTCTTGCACTCGAAAATGCCTATCGCAAACGCGGGCTCGATGTTTAGCCTCTTTCAGCTTCAACGATTTCATCCAGATCTTTTGAGTCTCCTCTTCTTTGGGGATTTGAAATGTCCTGTCGCTGCCAGTGCATCCCTTGACTACACAATTACTTTGTCTTCCTTTGCTATAGAAACAATTAAAAAAGGAAAAAAAATTTCAATTTAGTAAAACGATTTACAATATACAACAGACTCCAGAATGGTTAAACAATTAACCAGTTTACAACCCCAGAGTATGTAAAAAAGACTCACTTGATCAAAAAAGAACCCTGCAGAGCTCCCTTCGCCACTTCTTGTGCTTCATTTTTCTCCCCTCTGCAAAATAATTTGTGTATTTTAATTCTCATTTATAATTTTTCATAAGCATAAGGAGCACTGCATGCATTACTCATAGACGGGAAGACGTGTGTTCGAACCATGGAGCTGACTTTTTATTTTTTTTATTTCCTTTTATTATCGTTTATGATTGACATCTTTTCTGACCTCGGCCATAGTTTTGGGCTTTTTTAATAATAAAAAAATAGAGGGAAGCTAACTTCGACTAGACTGAAGTTATGGTTAAACAATTAACCAGTTTACAACCCCAGAGTATGTAAAAAAGTACTCACTTGATCAAAAAAGAACCCTGCAGAGCTCCCTTCGCCACTTCTTGTGCTTCATTTTTCTCCCCTCTGCAAAATAATTTGTGTATTTTAATTCTCATTTATAATTTTTCATAATTTTGTTCATTACAACGGATCTCAAAAGGGCAAAACACGTTTCAACTTGTTTACTTTTACTTTATTTTTCACAAATCCCACTACAATAGGAATAATGTACATATTCAATATTTTCTAAAACTTACATCAGGGAAACACCATTGAAATGTTTCTCCACCATTCCTTCACCACCATCTCCATAAATTTTATACTAGATAGTACGTATAGTTTATACTATAGATCTCGACTCGACTACAAATAAAAAATGGTTAAAAACACTCCATCCTACTCAATTATAGAAGGAATTGCCTC
>JBAMBO010002521.1:0-16965 GCA_037044535.1 Lordiphosa magnipectinata | reverse complement strand
AAACTTTCGACGTGGATTATCTCAACAAGAGTTGAGGCATCCCTAAACATTACTTCTACCAGCATATGTAAGATTTGGCATGAACACCTTGCCGTAAAAAAAGGTTGGTTCGCGTTGGATTCCGCATGATTTGACAATTGCTTAAGAAATAGCTCGTGTGGATTGGTGCAAGGGAATGCTGAAAAAATACGATCGCGGTACTTTAAATGCCTTTTATAAGATCGCCACAGGTAACGAATCAAGGATATATGCCAGAGACCTGGCGAGTATTAGGCGAGTAACACACTTAAGCACTCGAGGTTTACTCGACTTGTTGTTGTGCTCTAACACCTCAAAATCAAAAACAGATGCCAAAATCATGCTATATCTTTTGCTCTCACAAGCTGTTGTTTTTGCTTGCGTGTAAGAATTGTGTTACTTGTGTACGAGCTGTGATCGCCCACAGACCGCAGTAGATCTTTGATTTCGGCAACAAGAACTCACGGCAACTTGTGGCCGAAGCTACAAGCCAACGCTTGCAAATACACAAACTCGCGTATACAATGATCCGTAAATACACGAGTATAAAACGTAAAAGCATTTTTTCTTTTGTGTATATTTCTTGAACGAGGAGCTCAGCGGGCTACGAGCGTTGAGTTAACTTGTATCGCATTTGTAGCACGGGTGACTGAGCTTACTCGTGACAGCTCGTTGCAGTTCTCTGATATATACGTATGCGTAAACAAAACAGCAATCGACCGTGTGGGTGTTCCAAGACGAGCCAAATCCCACAAAATTTGTTCGCGCACGAAGCACTGCGATTTGCTTCGCCAGTTTCTTCGGCTGAATGGGTCATGTGCCGCTTGTGGTACACTACCATTTGTTTGACTGAAGTCTTCGGAGAAATTCGCCAAATCAACCGCCGAAATCAAATCATTCTCCATTATGAATATGCAAGCTCTCACACATCACGTGTCACAAGCGATTTTTTGACCGGCCAAAAAGTCGAATTGATGGGTCATCCTGATTTAGCACGCGATGATTTCTTTTTATTCCCAATCATCAAAAATAAACTACATGTTTTTCTACGCCGTACGAAGCTATTGATGCGTTTAAAACCCATGTTTTGGAGATGCCTCAATCAGAGTGGAAAAAGTGCTTCGAAAATTGATTTGAGCGAATGCAAAAGTGCATAAATTTGAATGGAGAATATTTTGAAAACTATTAACGACATTTTCGTTTAATAATGTTTGGAATAATTTGCTATTCCCGAAATATAAATATTAATGCACTTACTACCAGTGATTGGAAAGGTACCAAATTTTCTTACCTAGGTAAGGTACAAGGTAAATGTCAAAAATATACCTAGGTAAGTTAAAAGGTATACGGAATTTCCAGTACCTAGGTATAGGTAAAGGTACAAAAAAGGTACTTTTAAATTTAAAAGCACGGTTCATCTATTTATATTAGTAATACATTTTAGCTCTACGGGCATAAATCCAAATAAAGGTTTAAAAATGGAACAAATTATTTTCATACAATGTTATATTATTAAAATGTTTCTTATATACCATCTTACTTTTTTAATATAACAAGAGTTTCGAATAATTCGCCAACTGTTTTAATTATATTTCTTTTCGATGTAGGTATTTGGCCTCTACTGCTAAGATTTATTTTAACAGGGCCAGGCAAAATGGTATTATACTTATAAAAAACATTGCAATTACTTAAATACTTAAGAATAGATTCAAAAGATTTGCTATAATCGGCAAGATAAGCTGAGACTTCCAATTCAATAATAGAATTTTCATAACAATTCTCAGTTTTATTGGAACTTCCATTACTGGTATCGTAAAAGTCTTTAGATTCCTTTGTATTTGAACTCTCTTTGACAACAGTTTCCAAATTTTCCGTAATTTCTTTAACAAGCCAATCTTTAAAACACTTTACATTTTTGTTGTTATACCCTTGTAGAGGGTATATTAAAATTGTCGAATTGCCACATAAAGTATATATATTCTTGATCAGCATGACGAGCTGAGTTGATATAGCCATGTCCGTCTGTCCGTCTGTTTCTATGCTATCTCCTCCGTCAGTTTTAAAGCTATCTTAACCAAACTTTGCACGAAGTCTTTTGGTACAAACCGGCTAGATCGGATGACTATAGCATATAGCTGCCATAGGAACCATCGGCCGAAAATGTTGTTTTAGTGATAAAAACTTTTTTGTCTTCAACGCAAACGTCCACAAACCTCTTATTTATAACTTTTTTATGCTTTCACATAATTCCACCAAGATTGATAGTATACTATATACTATATATACTATATACTATACTATATAGTATAGCTGGCATAGAAATTGGGTGTAGAAAATATATATAGGAGGCCTGGTCAAAAATGTGTACATTTGGCCGAATGTACATATTTGTGTCTACTTATTTATATAAATCATACATGCTACAAGGGTATAAAAACTTCGATCGAGCCGAAGTTAGCTTTCCTCTATTTTAGTCACAATTTTCCGTCTATGAGGAAAAGTTGTGGGTGTACGCGAATCAAAATATGCTTGAATTGGCCGCAAAATGTTTTTTAAGAGGCTGAGATGATACACAGCATCGACTTTTGCCCATTAACGAAAAATTGCGACAATAATTGTCCCTAAAAATTGAAAGTGTCATTCCAGCCTAAATAATGTTTCTTTAAAGATGTACAAACTCTTTTTAAATTGTGTTTTAGTTCCGAAATTCGTTGAATACTGTCATGAAAACTGTTTCATCTTGCTGCTACTGTTCTCAACTTCATGTGCTGCTTGTGTGGATCTGCTAACAGCAATCCAAGTTGCTTTCCCTAAGGAAGAATTGTACAACCACTTGAATAGTGTGTTTGGTGGAGCCTGTTTTTTTTTGGTCGGTACAAAATTAGTCTAAAAATCGCAAAATGTTTATGAAAGTGAAAATGGGAGCTCGGCCGATTGTCCGCCTTCCGCTTATCTAGCAAGGATCGTTTAGTTTTTGAACAGGGAATGTTTACCGGACGTCCAGTTAAAGCCACAGTTATGGCAGAGCGCGGCTTTAATTGGTATTTGTACCTAGGTACTTCCAAACATTGCTCACTCCCAATATCGGCTCCAATGTTTACCTACTTTGAACAAATATTTTGTTGCTAAGAAAAAATATGGATTTTCAAATAAAATAAAATAACAAAGATGCTCCCTGCCTATACCAACTTTTTACTTGATAAATTTTGTACAATTTTTCTGAAAAATCACATTTAAAAACTCATTGGGCTTGTAATTTATTTGGATGTTAGAATTGGGTAACGTTTGTAACGAATAATAGAGTTTTTTTAATTTCACGAGAAAAATCCATATATCCATTTGTAAAAATAATTGAATTTAAATTGCCCGATCGAAAATGGAACAGTCGGAAATGAGAGAGGCTAACTTTTGGGTTTCACTCTTCGTTTTCGTTTACACCAGAGTTCCCCAGCCATAGCCCCTGGGGGCCGAACGCATATGGTAAACTACACGTATAAAAGCCGAATGTTTGCCAAAGTCATTTCTCACTGATTGTCTGAAAGTAAGTCGCAGTAAACGTTACAAGACAGTCCGTTCCGCTGCAGTGAATTGCCAAGCAACACTGCTAAAAATCAATTTCACATTTTAAGTCCTCTCTTTTTGGGGAACTCTGGTGCAAATTAAATTTCACTAACAATTTCCAAATTGATCACAGAATTAAGGAAAATTTACTTCATGTACATCTCGCAACTGTAAGAGTGCGTAATTTGGCAATTACTGTTCATTCCTCCGACCAACAAGCGTTACTTTTCAAAACGAATAACTTTTTCGTTTTGGTTTTACGAGAACATTATTCAATTCCACTTTCAAAAAGTTGCCGTGGAAGTAGAATTGTGAACATGCCTGTATATTCAGGTTTGAACTGGCTGAAAGGTGATATTAACATTTGAACTTGTGAGAAGGAAGCATTTCCTACACTATAATGTATCTATGTATGTTCTTAATCAGCATCAACAGCCGAGTCGATGTAGCCATGTCCGTCTGTATATCTGTCTGTATCTGTAGTAGGTAGCAATTTTGGTGTCCTCTGAGTCTCTCAATGTAGTCCGCAGATTGTTTACTTTTTTTTTTACACTTAATTTCGGTATTAAAAATTTATATATGAAAGGCAACATAAAACAAGAAAGAAAGTCGGTCAAGCCCGACTATAACATACTCTGTACCCTTACACTCGCATTTGCTCAGGAGTCAAACGGTCAGTTAACACCCCGCGCACAACGCGGTGCGCTCTCTAAGTTTCTGTCTCTCTTTCTCTCTCGCACTAAGATTGCCTGTGTTGAACGGTTAGGGCATGTTACTGTGGTTGTTGGTGGGGGGGTGGGTTAACTGGCCGTTTTTGCCCATAACTTGAGTATCGTTTATCCGATCTGTATCATTCCTTCAGCAAATCGATAAATAATTTTGTTTACAAGGTGTCTCTAGAAGGAACGAACGATCTATCTCCAAAACTGTAGGAGATATGAAGTTTTTTCCAAATTGCGGGGGCGGGAGGGGGCGTGGCCAAAAATTGAAAATAAACTTGATCTGCCTGCAAGTATTAGAAATATATGTCCGATACATGTCAAACCTCTATCTCTTACCATCTCTGAGATCTCTTCGTTCATACGGACGGACAGACGGACATGGCTATATCGACTCGGCTGTTGATGCTGATCAAGAATATATATACTTTATAGGGTCGGAAACGATTCCTTCTCCCTGTTACACAAACTTAATATACTCTATGTACCTTCGGTACAGAGTATAAAAAGATAAAAAATTATAGATAAGAGTACTACATTTATAAAGACTCTTGTACAGTTTGATCCCTAAATTTTATAGCGTGGCTTATGTATAAAGCCAAATCCATCCAGTTTGACATTCATCCTCAGTCAGCCTTAGTTTTCCCAGGTAGGCCATTCTCAGCTCCTGTAGTAATGCAATGTGCATAAACTGTTTTCGTTCTGGTGGTGAGGTCTGTAGCTAAGCTGGAGCATTTCCACTCGAGCTTAATAATGTACGAAATCGTATAAGTTCAAATAACATCTTGAAAGTAGTTATTTTCAGCCATGTTGTAACATAACTTTGAGTACGTGTTTCTCGTGGTGCTCTGTCTCGCTTCTGTGTCCCATCTAAAGTAAACTCCGTCCCGAACTTCTGTGCCAATCTTAACCACTGGTGAAAGAGTTTTGATTTGGTCGCGAGCAGGTGTTTTGCAATCATTTTCGGATATAAGTAATATCGTATATTTTTTGATATAATTAAAATGAAGTTGCAGCGTGTGAGTGAATAAGGGTGGCAGTCCAGTTTCTAAATATATCGCATAATTGGGTTTGGTTTATGGGAGTTGGAAAATCCTTTTTATGAAGAACCTTAGAATGCGTCTTCATATTGAAAACATACTTGTGCTGTTCATATCGCTGCTTGGGTGGCTTTCAGCTTCAGTTCAGCGTGTCTGTCAAACTGCATATTACCAGTGAGTGTCACTCCTAGGTATTTGAACGACTTAACTATTTCTAGCGGTGTTCGTGTGCAGCATTTATCATGTTTTGCAACTGCGCGGGACTTTCTGCTAGCATGACCATGTCATCAGCATAGATTAGGACATTAAAAATGTGTCCATTCCTGCTTCACACCTTGATTCGTCACGCATTCTACCGATAGTGCCTGTCCATCCCATACTGTAGTAGTGTTGCCAGTGTACAGGCTTCGCAGGACTGTAGAACAGGACATACATATACTGGACAGAGTATAAAAAGTTTTTATCAGATGTTCCGAGGCGGGACAGAACTCACGCCTCCCGCACAGCAGGCACGGACATAACCGCTGCACCACACCCAAGGCTCTTATAATCGAGCGATTGACTGACGTCAATTAGAATCATAGCGAGAGATGATTAGTTTTTATCTGAAACGATCGAATGGGCCACAATT
Source organism: Lordiphosa magnipectinata (assembly GCA_037044535.1). NCBI lineage: Eukaryota > Metazoa > Arthropoda > Insecta > Diptera > Drosophilidae > Lordiphosa > Lordiphosa magnipectinata. The sequence goes on along the minus strand of JBAMBO010002521.1, from coordinate 10,996 downwards.
ATTAATACTATCTATCATATATTCTCTTTTAAAAGTCCATGGTGCTTCCGCAATGGATTAGAACATATGTAGTTATGAGAAGTGTGTATTGCCATGTTGCAACTTGACTTTTGCTATATTTCCTCATCTTATATTCGTAATATCCCGGGTTTTAAAATAGATTTACAAAATCGGATCTTCAGATAATGCACGAAATCGCTTGGTGTACTGAGCAATGATTTTTTTCCGGCTAAAATATGACGAAACATAAATAAATTAAAAGCTGTTTTTCCAAAGAGAGGTGGGGTCGGTTTAAGGTTCGGGAGGTAATATATTTAGAACGTCCGGTCCATGGTCCGGTTTGATGGACCACAAAAACCAGAACCGATTCTTGTTCGTTGGTTCCGGACCGGTTTGCAAACAAATCCATTTTTTAACTGAATATTGAAATTGAATTTATGGTGCATTATTAAAATATGGGTACAATGAAAGCCCAATAAAAAAAAAAACAGAAAATGAAATGCGGATCGTTAATGCCCAAGGGCGTATCTAGAGGGCAGCTCTTGCCCTAAATTACAGATTTTGGGTCTGGAAATTAAATTTTTCATTCATACCGCACAAATCCTGTTGGAAGGGTAGAAGATGAGGATGCAAGAAGCACACCAGTGTCTCAGTTGCCTTATTTGAAAAGTACATTGTCGGACGTGACAATTCCGAAGTGGTGAGTGGCGACGTCTATCTAAAACATCTTCTGATCTTTGGGTCACAGCAACCGGTTGATACGCAACTCCTCGTCGAGAAACAAATTGAGAATCTCCTCGCGATGTAGGTACTGTCTTTGTGTAGGGACAGGCGTGGTTCAGGGAGTACCGACTGAGGTCCGCAGGGTTGTCTGTCAAGCCCGTCATGACGTTCGGGACGTACTTTCACACAATAGCTGGAGACAAAACTTTCAAAACTTCCGTATAAGCGCCAACAGTTTTAACTGCTGCTTTGGATTGTGGACAGTGAAACACCCTCTCCAGACGCGATACGAATCTCATGGTGTGCAAGATCAATAAAATATGTAATAGATTTTCATTATTTATTTGTTTTTATTTTATAAAACTAAGTATGTTGTTGTAGCGGCTCCTGTGGATGAGAGTAATGGTACGCATATGTTATGGGGAAAAATAGAAAGAAAAGTTTAGAGTGGAAAAATGTTGAAAGTAGAAGAGGGGAGTGTGTAGAGTAGAGGGTTAAGGTGTTGTGGGCGAGTTCGAGTCGTCCAGGTCCAGTCCGAGGAAGTATTAATGTAGTTGCTCTTTATCCACATGGTCCCTGGAAAGCAACAACTCTGTTAATTTTTCTGCACTGCGGATGGTTGCTAGAGCTGAAGGCTCTCCATGTCAACTGCATCAAAATGCTTCTTATTTGTTTGGTCCCAAATATGTGACCGTAGACTTAATAAGCACAAATTTTTTCTTCCTCATGAAAGCGCTTTAGACGATTTCAACTATTGCTATTCTTTTCGGGCATTTTTTCGCATCTGCACGTCAAAATAAATAAATTTAATTAGTTTGGGCGCCCAAACAAAACTCGAACAGCTGTTCATACCATCCACAACTGACACTGAAATGTGACTCTCTGTGACTCAATGTAAACCCAGCATATCCTCCAAAGGTGTCGACTATCGATACCGTTTAAATGGTATGATCGAATCAACTTTATCGATAACAAAAAAATTAGAATATTTTCGCGATTCCCATCTACGGTCACACTATGCCAAAAAGGCGTCCCACGGTCTTCGTCGTTGTCGTTCCGCAAGCCGTTTGAATTGCGCTTAGTTTTTTCAAAAACTAATTAATATATCTATTTATTAATAATACAATTTACAGCAACGATATGTAAAATTGTGTGTGCGTGTGCGTGGGTCAAGTTAATGTTAAACTATGTGCGTCTAGGATCTATTTACCAAACCGTAGGCAGCGCGTCTGCGGCGGCGGCGAAAAGTTTCAACAGAAAGAAAGAAAAACGAAGCAAAAGAAAAATTAAACAAGTTTGTGTGAAAAAAATTTGCTTAAAAAGAAAGCAGAGCTCCAAGTGCAAATTGTAAAACACAAATAAATATGAAGATGATCGCATTCAATTTTTAAGTTGTACTTGTGTGTGCGTGTGCGTGTATATGAGTGAGTGTGTGCCGTGTGTGTGTAAATGAGTGCTCGAAGAAGTGCTGAAGTGGCGGCAGCGTCAGCCAAGCCCAAATCCAAAACGAGCGAGAAGAAGGAGCGGGTCAGAAATTAAAAACGTTGGCAAATTAAAAGTTATAAACAGAGAGTTAGCCATTGCCCAGGTGGGTTACTGGACGCCCGCACCAGCAGCAGCAAAAACGACAATACACGCAACTTGCAGGGAGCGGCAGCAAGCAGACACACACAAGCAGAGGCAGAGGCGTCAACGTCGCGCAATGACCGAGGAATTGAAAGTGGTGCTGCGTCGCAGCGAGCAGCATTCCGGTTTTGGATTTTCATTACTTGGAACAACTGGACCGCCACATGTCATCTACGACATTGTTGAGAATTCGCCGGCAGCCGATTGCGGAGCGGTAAGTAAACTTAAACTACCCCCCCAACACCACCACTCCGGGGCCATAGCTAATGTGACTTCATCGTCAGTTCTAGCCACCACCAAACCATATTTTCTTTATATTTACTATGCATGTCGCAAGTGTCCCCAGCGGTGTCCAAATGGACGCACCCAATTCCTTCTCTCTGTTACAAAAAGCATATTTTTTTGCACAGTTTTATAATGATGTCTGCACATCCTTCTGTCTGTGTGTGTGTGATGTCATCCTATTGTGTTCCTTGTTTCTATTTTCAATTGAGACTCGCCTAATGTACCAATATTACTTGTTGTTCCCTACTGAATTTGTATATAAAAGTAAATAAAGCTAATCAATCAATTCTGTTGAGATTGTGAGCTTAATTTTTCATCTGAAGGCATTTAAAAGAGTCTCATATTTACTAAAATTTATTTTCAAGAAAATGAATCAGCATCTAAATCTATCTACGTATCTCCGAAACATACATACATATTTGTTTGCCCGAGATTAAAGTCTCCAAATAATGGAAAACATTTTGTACGCCTGCACTTGGGTTGAATAACCAAAAACAAACACTCTTTTATTTGGCATATCCGTGTACCAGTTTGAGATTGTCAACGAACTTCTCCTCAACTGTTGGTTGGCATTTCCACTAGACGCCCCAAAAACATGCTACGAATTGGATATTTTCTCAGCGGTCATCATCCCCGGATGCCATTAAGTGGTGAGAGTCTTTTACGAAGGCTATATAACTTGAATTGAATAGAAATTTAGTTTGTTTATGGACCGAGCACCCGAGTTACGAGCACCTTATACCTGCAGAGGTAACCACCCGTGTTCTGTCTGAGCCTGTTTATAATACGAAAATACTTTAACCACAGGCAAACGTTAACCAAGCATTCCATGAATCTGTTATTGTGCATTTAAATAAATATTTTGTTACGCCAATGTTATATCAAGTTGCCTTTTTAAAACTGCTATTAAAATTTGGGATGGGAATCTAGTTGTCCTCCCATAAATTTAAATCTTGATTTTCGGATTTAACAGGCTATAACTTTGCTTATAGTCCCGACGAAAATGCAAAAATTTTATGGAAAATTTTAAGGGGGTCTTTTATTTTAGACGGCCGAATATGACCTGTTTTTTAAAAAATCGTGGAAAGAAAATGCGTAAAGATTTTTAATTTAAAATGTGTGAATGCGAGGGGTGTATAAAAAGTTCTCGGCCTCCAAAGACGGGTCTCCAATAAAATAGTATGTCCAATGTTCGCACGATTGCGGGAGTATACCGCATCGGAAAAAAAAAACCAAAACGGGGAATGAGTTAGCATAAATGCCTTTATCGTCTGAACCTCCAAAAAAATAATTTTTTTTGTAGAAATGGCAGCCATTTGAAAATGAAAAATGGATTATTCACTTTTTTTTTAGTCCAGTGTACAAAAAAAATAGTAAATAAAAAATAAATAGTTTTTTCGGCGTTGATCGAGGTTCACACGAAAGCGCCGTTAATTCTGCGTCGTTTGGCCCTTATTTCAACAAAATCGGTCCAGAAAAACTTGAGTTTTCGTGCGAACATGTTTGAAAAACATTGTTTCAATAAAATCGCGTTTAAAGTTTCGACAACAGTTTTCGATAAAAAAAAATTATTTTTTATAGATTTCCAAAATGGATTTGATGCAATAGGGAGTTAGCTTTCACTGAAAAAAAATTATGAAAATCGGTTCAACAGTTATCAAGGAAGTTCGGACAAAATGCGTCGACTTATTTAAAAAAATAATTTCATATAACTTTCAAGTACATTTTTTTTTTCAAAAGCAACTTTTTTTAAAATTAGTATCATTTTATAACTTTAATTGAAGTCTTTTGATTAAAAAATATCAAAATTTAAAAAATACGAAGGTCGATGAAAATTTTTTCATATTCAAGGGTCGGAAAAAAAATTGATTTTGTTTATTGTTGTAAAACATATTGTCGGATTTGCTTGAAAGTGTTGCAGAATGTTTTTAAGACCCTAATAGAAAATTTAAGTTAAAAAAAAAATCGGAAAAAAATTTCCGTTCCGGGGTGTTCTACCCCTTAATAAACTTTTCAAGTGTATAAAAAAGTCAATACAAAAGTATAGGTTTCCCACAAAACGCGTATAAAAAGGGTCAAAATAGGTAATTTTTATTGCATCTTTTAAACCTTCAAATTTTTTGACGGCTCTAGGTCTCGTTATGTTGATACGTAACTTTAAAACAGGGACACACCACACTACAAAGGAGGTTAGTTGACCGAACAGCTGTTTCAATGGTATCTCTACCATATCATCAGCGGTCTTCACCTGGTACCACTATCAGAAAACAACTCCCTCCTCATGCCTGAGATGCCATAATCGCTTGGGAACTCCAATGCGATTCAAGAGCAAAAACCAGACACAACGAGCCAGAGCCGCGCTGTCTGTGGCCTTTGTACGTGTGTATGTCCCCCAGTGGTCTTACAATGTTAGTGAGAGAGATTTCCTCCCTACTGCTAACACAGTGACCAATAAGTCTGAGTGCAGAATTGCATTCAAACAGGGGTTTTTGTTGCTATAAACGAAACTATTTTTAGTTTCAACAACAACGCCGTGCCTAGCGTTTTATACATGCATGTATGTTTTAACGACCTTTATGTTAATTAAACCTTCAAATTTTTTGCCGACTCTAGGTCTAGGCAACTTTTAGCTAAAATTACTAAAAATCTCGCCGTTATGGACCATTTCTGAAAACCGATTCGTATTCAGCATACGAAAATCATCTAGAATCATTTTAGACTAATTTTATACTTAAATGGAATCTGACTAAAAACATACACATGCATTTCGCATAAAAGAGACCTCTTGTAATTCTCAAGTTCGCATTCCATGCTCGACCAATATAAAAGGGCCAACTGAAATTTGCGCAGCAAAAATAAACAATGTTCTTCTTGGCCTTAGCAGTATTTTTGCCCAACAAAAAACTATACAAAAAATTCTTTTTTTTCCATTTTTATAAAAAAAAATCTCAGAAATGCAATTTATTTCCAAACTAGCAGGTGTATCCGGCGTGCATTGCTACGCCCCTTTAGAATTTTAAACACAAAACGAAGAAGTGAAGCTTGCTTGGCAATCTTGGCATCTAGTCAACACTCATAAAAATGGCCTAGCCTTCTATCAATCCTTCTATCATCATAATGATTCCCAAAACTCATAAAATTTTGTAAATTTCGCGAAAAATCTAAGCTCACATGACAATTTTGGAAATTTCGCTGATTTTGACAGTTCGGTCTAAGTATATATACACTTCCTATATTTACCCGTCTGCTACTGCCGTCCATTAAGTCTTCATAATAATTTTTCAAATTTCACGATTCTTTTGACAGTTCGATCTACACTTCGTATTTATCCGTCTTAATAGACATCTATCAAAACTTCATAATAATCTTTGGTTATAAGAAAAATGTTCAAATTTCGCAATATTTCTGAGTGTTTAATTTCGCCTCTCATTTACCAACGCCTGCGCTTTCGTAAATATTCAAATGAAAATTAGTCAAATTTTGCTAAATTTTGATAAATTTCATCCGCATCTGTTAAGCCGTGATTGAGTAACAAACGGGTAAACATACAAACACTCAAACATACAAACTTTCACATTTGTAATATGTATTAGTAAGATAATAAATTTTTCAAAAATTCTTATGAAAGCTGCTTCATAAAACAAGTAAGAAAGTCGGTCAAGCCCGACTGTAACATACACTGTACCTTCAGTAGCAGCTGAAAACAGCGCTGCTGCTACGCTGCGGCAGCGAAATTTGTTTGGCGTGCAGAAAATCTACACAAACGTTATGGGTGGAAAATCCCGGTTAAAACGTGTAGAAATCACACATTTTCGTGTAGCTTTTGCATATTTTTATACTCTGTACCGAAGGTACATAGAGTATATTAAGTTTGTGCAAAAGTATGTAACAGGGAGAAGGAATCGTTTCCGACCCTATAAAGTATATGTATTCTTGATCAGCATCAACAGCCGAGTCGATATAGCCATGTCCGTCTGTCCGTCCGTCCGTCCGTCCGTATGAACGAAGAGATCTCAGAGATGGTAAAAGATAGAGGTTTGACATGTATGGGGCATATATTTCTTATACTTGCAGGCAGATCAAGTTTATTTTCAATTTTTGCCACGCCCCCTCCCACCCCCGCAATTTGGAAAAACGTCATATCTCCTACAGTTTTGAAGATAGATCGTTCGTACCTTCTAGAGATACCTTGTAAACAAAATTATTTATCGATTTGCTGAGGGAATGATAAAGATCGGATGAATGATACTCAAGTTATGAGCAAACGAGAAGTCCACGCTAACTTCGTCTGTGCCGAAGTTTTTATACCCTTGCAAAAGCTGTTTTTGAAATGACAGAGTTTAAGAACGCTTGGATAAAAATCAAAATCTTTTGTAACTAAAATCGATTTTCCGTCAGATGAACATTTGATTTCGACCAAATTTCGCGAATCTTTTTGAAAACATATCAAATTAACAATCGCCAAGTTTAAGAACGATAAAATTGAAAACAAAAAAGTTTTTCTCACTAAGACCCATTTTCCGACCGATCGGTCCTATGGCAGCTATAAGATATAGTCATCCGATTTTGATCAAAGTTTGCGAATCTGTTTGAAAGCATATAATATTAATAAGGGACGAGTTTGAGGACGCTAACATATAAACCAAAAAAGTTTTTCTCAGTAAGACCCATTTTCCGACCGATCGGTTCTATGGCAGCTATAAGATATGGTCATCCGATTTTGACCAAAGCTTGCAAATCTGTTTGAAAGCTTTTAATATTAATAATGACCGTGTTTGGGAACGCTAACATTAAGAACAAAAAAGTTTTTCTCACTAAAACCCATTTTTTTACCGCTGGTTCCTATGGCAGCTATAAGATATAGTCATCCGATCCGGTCGGTTCCGACATATTATCAGCGTGCAGTAAAAAGAAGACTCTGTTTCCAAATTGCTCGATAGCTTTAAAACTGAGAGACTAGTTTGCGTAGAAACAGACGGACAGACAGACGGACAGACAGACGGACAGACAGACAGACAGACGGACAAAGCTCAATCGACTCAGCTCGTCGCCCTGATCAAGAATATATATAGTTTATGGGGTCGGAAATGAATATTTTTATGCGTTGCATACTTCTGGCCAAAATTATAAAACCTTTTGCAAGGGTATAAAAACGGCCAGAAAACACCCCCACCCCCCCACCCATCACCACAGCATTCTATTGAACGGCAATCTTAGTGAGAGAGAGAGAGAGAGAGAGTGAAACTTAGAGATGAGCGCGTATAACTCGTGAGCAAATGCGCGCTGCGACGTTAAGGGTACAGAGTATGTTACAGTCGGGCTTGACCGACTTTCTTTCTTGTTTTTCTCTGTGTATATACCTTATAGGGTCGGAAATGATTCCTTCTCCCTGTTACATACTTTCGCACAAACTTAATATACTCTGTGTGCCTTTGGTACAGAGTATAAAAATCAATAACAATTTCTTGGAATCAGTTCTACTTGAGAGCGAGAGAGGCGACATATTGAACAATGCTGTAATTGTTGAAGAATTTATTAATTCTAACTGAAGCTTTGTGTTCGAGCATTCATTTTAAAGCTGAGGGAATTCCCTATTTGAAAATATCCTCATTAATTCAAAAGTAAGGATTTTGACAACGAAAAAGTCAGTTGGCCCCACTGTGTAACGTTGTGCATTGAGAGTTGTTTTCTTATTTCATTCATACAAAGAAAGGCTACCAAAATGATTTCAAAATATTGTCCATTGGATTGTTGTGTAATATGTGGCCTGGAAACGGATATTACACAATCGTGCCCAAAATTGTAAAATCTTTGTCAAATTGAAAAGAAATGCAAATACAAAGCTATTAAAATCCAGGCAAAGACGAAATGTATAAAAATATCCCGTGTACACAAACACACACAGATACAGAGCCTTGCTTGAGCTATAATTATCAGACGTGTCCACAATAAAAAAAAAAAACATTAATGATTACAACCAATAGATTTGGTCTTGCTCCTGCGGCTTCTCCAGTTTTTATTTTTTAAAACTTTTGTTTGGAAATTAATGTGCACGAAAAACATAAAAAAAAAATGCGTTTGGAATTTTAAATTGTTCAACATTATTGAGTAATTTCATGGAAACCCGACAACAAGAAAACCACAATGTTGTCTCCTGAGGTAATTGTCAGCTGCAACTGCTGCACTCAGAGGAAAATATTGGAAATGCAAGCCAACTACAGCGAGTAGGGGGAGGAGGTCTTGTAATCGCACGCACTCATACAAATACACGTTCGCACACTGTTGCAGCGGCACGCACTTTTTCAATTTCTTATTATCGCTTTCGCTTACAACTTTTTGTAATTTGGTTGTTGTTGTTATTGTGATCGGGGTTGGCTTGTTTGTTGGTTGTTTTATTTGTCTTTTATCTATTGGTTGTATGTCTCCTCTTCATGCATGTTTGATTAGGTGTAGCGAAGTGGAAACTCATGCTACTTATTCTTAACTTAAAGCGGTTAGAAGTCCTTCGAAAAATTAGACATTTTATATAGCCAATTGCCCTTTCATTCGCTTCTTTTCTGGACTTTTCCAATCAACTAAACTAGTTAAATAATTGATTCGGATTGACTTGGTTCTGTGACTCACAGCTGATTTAAACCATGGATTTTGAAGCTTACCGAATCACCTGCTTGGCCGGATTTTATGTTTTTCTTCGTTTCTGCATTGATTTTTTGTAAGCAAAAATATGTTGAAAAATAAAGTACTAAATTCTTGAATTTTTCTTTCACCTAGATCAATATAATTGTTTGCATGAATGCAGAATAACTAGACAATATTGCATTCAATACATGTCCAAACCATCTCCCGCAATGCGAATTTAAGTGGAAAACTGTAACTTTGTTTACACTATGTTACCATTATCTTTTCTAGTGTTTCTACTGTTATGTATCTGTGAGAATAATATAATAATATAATTTAAAACAGGGAATCAAACCGGAACCAGAACCGGAACCGTATACCGAAAAGATCCGATCAAAACTCAGCATCAGAACCTGATCTGGAACCCATATTTTTAATTTTTTGTATGCCGGTATTCGAGAACCGTTATTCTTGGTACCGAAAAGACCGAAAAGAACCTTAACATTGTACCGGTACAGTTTCGGTTCTGAGCGTAACAACTATACTGCTCAGCGAGCACTTCATTTTGTGAAAGTTATCCTGGCATTTTATCGGACCCACATTATAATACCACAAAATTTCCTGGGTAACTATTTTGGCGGATATTTATTTAAGATTTTTATCCATGTCTGTTCAAGTCCAACTAAGCGTGGGAATTAGCTCTGCCACTTTATCTGAAAGTGGAAACGAAGTCGAGTCATATTTCTCGCACTTGCAGCAACATTATCATACCTCAAAAAATTCGATTTTGTATTCTCTATGGAAAATACATTTTTTTATTTATATTCAATCCAATTCGAAAATATAACGTTTGAACAGTAAGCCGAAGGATCTGTAACGATATCGTCTGTAGGACAACTCAGATATGTCGCTCTTGTTGGATCATGAAAATTAACCTGTAAAATGAAATAACATATTTCCAGAGAATAAATTATATTATATCAATATGAAAATTGTACACCATATAAAACACAATATGGCGAATATTTCTGCATCATTAACTCAAAAGTCGTGAGAGTCTTAAAGTAACTGAACGATATGTATTTATATGAAAAGAATTGGGACAATACAAATAGTTCAGTATATTCACAAATCAGTTTAATGGCATTAAACAAGGTTTTCTGATCTTAAATCGATAACAAAGATAAAAGTCGACAAAGTTTTCGGAATTGTAGGAGCTATCAAAAGATCTTCCTCCTTTTCGAACTACCAAAGTGAGCGTAAGCTCCGCTGGAAAATCGGATGGACGCTAAAACAATAGCCGATACAAAAAAATATAATTTTAATCATGTCATAAATACGAACTTGAAAATATTTTAAGAAAACAAGCTACGAATGCAATTGAAAATGGATGTAAATCGAATACATCCGTATCAGTGTGTGTCTAGATTGCATATCCACTTTGTCAGGTCTTAGTCTAAAAATTTCTTTAAATTTTAACGGTTTATACCGGTACGTACCGGTATACCGAAATAAAATTCAAGGTACCAATTCGAAACCGAATACCGAAATAATGTTAGAACCAAAACAGAACCAAACAGAAAAAAGAACCAAAACAGAACCGGAACCGAAAAACGATTCGGTTTGATTCCCTGATTTAAAATAAAGTCGGCAGAAACACCATCAATTATGTAAAACAAATGGACGCTGTTTATTGTTTCGTAATTGTTCGTTCACATTATTAATAGTTTTAAAATCTGGGCTC
>JBAMBO010002520.1:0-51538 GCA_037044535.1 Lordiphosa magnipectinata | reverse complement strand
AGCTCTTCTAGTCTCTGAGATCTAGGCGTTCATACAGACAGACGGACGGACGGACAGACGGACATGGCTATATCGACTCGGCTGTTGATGCTGATCAAGAATATATATACTTTATATGGTCGGAAATGATTCCTTCTGCCTGTTACATACATTTACACGACTTTAGTATACCCTTTTACTCTACGAGTAACGGGTATAAAAATGCCTTTAGATTGCATTGATTTTTGGTCTCTAAACTATTTCTAAGGGTACAATGAAGACAAAAATAATGCAGAAGACACCATAAGAAACTATATGATTGAAATTAACTGTAAGTTTCTTTATATTATAACAAAAACAACATAAATATAATGAGGAAATTTAAGTAACGTAACGTCAGGTTATGTCACGTCAGATACTTATGCAAATACCAAAAAATTGGGCAAACATTTTTGAATAAGATAACCTGGAAAATAAACTTGTATTATTTCAAATCATACTAAAAAAAATGTTATACAAAAAGCTTTGCCCAATTCGCAGAGTTTTGCATTTTTCTAAAACAAGTCAAAACCCACTTCCGTTTTATGTCAGTTTCCGTCGTTACGTCAGTTTGGAAATGCCCACTTTATCTGGTCGGATAATCTTCCTTTTATGCGTTACAAAGATATGGACAATTTTAATATACCCTCTGCAAGGGTATAAAAATTGACCAGACCAAAATAATGATAAGGCAAATAATTTCAATCGACTATTATATTATGTCAACACACTTAAATAACAGCGGAAAAAAGAATATGAAAATTTAACAGACGTGAAAGTGTATACGTATAAATCTACAAAATAGCATTCAATGCGTGCGTATTAACGAAAACAACAAATATACCACAAGAGACATTGGCATTGAGTGAAGTTTACAAATGGCACGTGGGAGAGCTTGCAAATTACCGGAGCATAAACCAACTTATGTAATTCGTCATAGGTAATCACAACAATGTCAGCATTATTTTGTCATTATCTAAGTCTGAGATAAGACAACAACAGTATGTAAAATAATTTTTAATTTCAAGCATGACTTGAGGAATTTCCAGACGCAGGTTGATTTGTGATTACTTGGTATTATGCAATATTTATTTTTTATTACAATAAAAGGCTTTCACTTACGTATCTCGAATTTCTGCTTGGGATATAGCTTTTGTAGTCTTCCAATAACATATTTAGTTTGAATGAGGGCCAACTAAAAAGAAGAAAGGCATATAAAAGAGTTGAATTAATTCCCATTGAACGTCATCGTAAATAAAGGGATTATAAAATAAGACTGGCAAAGTAATCCATTTGAAAGTGTATTAAAACATCGACACAGACGAAGTTTGCTTTGCCTCCTCGTTAGAGATAATTTAAAATGTGTATGCGAAGCAAATTGTGGCCTTGATTTGCCATTTCAGACTCGGCTCGCTTAGCTCGATCAAATGCGTCTGCTAACCCTTACTACCCCTTTGTATGCGGCTCATGATTTGAAATGGCTTAAAGATTGCATTTTCGACCCGAGCAAAGTGTAAAAATTAAAAAAGTTACATATTTGAAGTGGCGCTCTCTCTCTTTCTGTCAATAACCCCGGTCTGTCAAAATGGTTGGGTTCCAACGGGTTAAACATATCTTCATTCACATGGCAATTAAAAGAGGCAAAGACTTGCGGCTTGTCTGAAATTGGTTTAAAAACTTAATCGCATACATACATACAATTTGTGAACCCTGTTGTATAACGTAGCAGAAAATTTGTATTTGCGGTGCGACAAGCAACAAGTCTTCAAAAAAAAATGTGAGAGAGGGGAGAGAAGCAATGCAAACAACTGTGTTTGAAATTTAAACGAATGCACACGCATATGTACATACAAACAAAAATACATATGTATGAACCTTCGAATGTTTAGTTTTTCTTACCTCGCTTTTGCGGGAGCCAACTCGGATAACCTTTTCATGTGTGGACATTTTTTTAATTTAACTTATACTTATGTATGTATGTATATTGCACAATTGTCTTGATTACAGTTGTTGTTGCTGTTGGTAAAGTGAAAGTGTGCTGAGCTTGAGGTCACACGTTGACAGCAGCAAAAGAGAGAGCGGGAGAGAGCCTTAAATTGATGATTATGAATGAAAGGTGAAATGAACGCACTATTGAAGGCACATAATTGTCTTATTATCACAAGTTAAAAGAGTAAATTTTGTAGTTGTTTTATATTGCCTTCCGTACGCGGAGTAAGCAACGTGTGGAATGAAAATGAAAAAGAGAAACAAGTGTGACCGCTTTTGTGGCCGCTTTAGTCTTATCGAAAATCTATCGATAGGCTTGTCCACAGCTGTTCCGCATGCCAAAACAAAAGACAAAGAAAAACAACTATACCAAGTCAAGTTATTTCGTATTAAATGTTTCTGGTGAGTTTTTATCCACTAATAAACAATGAAAAACCGTCCTAATTTAGCTTGTCCACAGTTCATTAGTCGTCATCAATCGCTGGGTCATCGCATTCTCGGCGTACGAGAGCGACTGGGCGCTAACTTTGTTGCCAAGCTGGATAAACTTCATGAGAATGCATTACGCACAGGCCTGGTGTCCTCTTCCGACTTGCAGGAAGCCTATCGGAAGGCCCATCTAGATAGACATACAAATCGCTTGAACTTTCTCTGGCTATTGGCCATTATCTTTTTCATTTTGGTGGCCACTCCCGTCTTCTATGAGACCATATCCTTCCTGCTGGGCGTACGATGTTTCCTGCCTAACAATTATCTGGTCTGGGAGGCCACACGACCCATTAGCGATTGTGACTTCTGTCGCGGGGTTCGAGCTCCTTTGATTTTAAGCAACTTAACGAGACAGGAATTCGCACCTCATGCCTACTCGTCGATGCCGATTATCGTCAAGCAGGCGGTGGCTCATTGGCCGGCTCAGCGTCGTCTTAACTATACATACATCAGGGAACTGTATGGAAGTATTCCCGGATCCCTGACTGCGGATTGTCAATTTCTTCATTTCAATTCTGATTTGAAATCATTAGCGGACGTTTTCCTGATGCCCTTTTCCAGGGCCAATCTCAGTGAGGGTGCACCGTGGTTTGTGGGCTGGAGTGTGTGTCAGCCAACTGTCTTAGCGGAGCTACGAAAACTATATCCACGACCGCATTTCCTGCCGGTGGATGCGGAAATGCCACACACAGATTTCATACTGATGGGCTTCGAGCAAGGAGCAGCGATGCACTTGGAATATATACCTCGTCTCATGTGGCAAGCTCAGCTATTGGGCAACAAGAGCTGGTTTTTGGCGCCGGCTCCCGAGTGCGATCATCAGTGTCAATCATTTTCGTTTTATGTGGAACCAGGGGATGCGGTACTGGTTGACACGCGAATTTGGTATCATGCCAATACCATACCTAAGGGTCAATTCTCGCTTACTGTGCAATCAGAGTATGGTTAATATATATTAAATTATTAATTAATTTTGTACCTTAATGGGTACCAATTTTGCTCTAGGCAGTACCCAACATGCTTTGCATAAAATACCGCAATGCCAGTGTAGAGGTGCTCGTCCTGTACATTTATATTATTAAGTATATTCTCCTTATTAACTAATGTTTTTAAAATTTTGCCAAAGTCCTCTAGAAAGTCATTTGAAAGGGAACTAATATTTAGTTCACTTGGGGAATATTTAAAAAAAAAAATTTTTTTTTGAATAATGTTTTGTTTAGTTGTTCTCCAATAATATTCCTTATTTATATATTTTCATTACTACTATTACTTATAATTAAATTGTTGAAATAGTCAACAAAATTGTCCTTGTCAAAATTAATACGAATGACATGTTTGAGCAGTTTGTCTGCGTCAAATATTTTTTAATGAGAAGTTCTCTCAAATGTGTTGGGTCGCCCATAGAAAATCTTGGGTGGCAGTAAACCAAAATGGTGCTCTCAGTAATAAAATCATGAACCATTATGGCAAACAATTTTACAAGATATATTGTTTTGTCGTAAAGGAAAAGCTCATCAAATTGACAAGTGGTTGCCTCTGGATGAAGCCATGGCGCTGAATTTATCGGCTTCTTTAAAATAATGGCTCGTCAAGCAACGTGTCATTCAGATTATGTAAAGTTTTTGATTTAGTTGTGTTTCTGTATGATACACCTGAACCATCAGTGTAATTGGTTGTGTAGGAGTTGAGATCGTGTTGAAGGTTTAGAAATTATTTCTGATAGACTATTGCGAGGGTGTGAGGTTTGGATGTTGTGAGTAACGTAAGAGATTTTGAGTTTTTGTTGAAAGTCCAGGGGGTAGTTTTTGACTTTTTCGATGGTTTTGTGTTTTGATATGTATGATTTTGGGCAGTTTCCATGAAAGGGCAGACAGTAGTCTATTTTAGACATTATTTGATAGTATTTATTAGGGTTCTAGTGTCGCAGTTATACCTACGATTTGAGAGCCATTTGATTATGTTTATTCTACTATTTAATTGGGTTGTGAGATATTCTATGTGATTTTTCCATATATATATAACACAGTGCGACACTCAAAATAGCCTGGGAACGGGACCAATAAATTATGAAACTAGAGGCATCACCTCATACCCAGTTTTTCTTGATATCGTCAAGTTCGCGTTTAATGGGCACGTTTATACTAGCAACAAATGAGAGCTGAAGTTTTGAAAATTCATCAAATTATATGAAAATTCAACAATGACTGCATAACAATTTTTCGGAAAATTCGCCCCTGTGTGAAAAATGGTAGGTCAAAGTTGTTTAGGCGAAAACTTAGTTCATAGCGATTAGCTCCAACTCATTTTCAAGGCTCCACGTACAAAATTATGAAATACGTAAGCGTAAAACTGTTTTTGTTTTTTATCCGATTATCTCGGAACCAATTTTCAAAGCGTCACATAACAAAATTGTACCAATGCGATATTAAAAATTTGGTGGAATATTGTTACAAGAAAAAACTTCGTTGTTTTCCATTCGATCGCATCAAACAAAATATTCGGAGTTCCATATGGAAATTCCATAAATAAATAAAAAATTTATTTTATAAAATCCACCCACCACCGTGGTGGGGTAAATTTTAAATTTTCGCCCAACTAGCTTCAAACTTACTTTCAAAGCTACACATACAAAAATGTGAAATAAGTGACTTGATCAGCCTTCACACTGATATAATGTACATGGTATATGAGACATAATAGTCTAGTAGTCCTGCTTGTTGCTTTGTTTAAGATGTGAATAAAATATCAAATTTATAATAGAATCATAAAATGCAAGCATACTAGATAAGCACGTCCCATGTCTTATGTACGAAAATCTAAACTTAAATTACTACTTTTTTTCCCAAAAATACTTTTTTACGGCTGATTCCTTCAAGTAATTATTGGGCGGAACCATCAAATACTTGGCCTTTACTGGCGACTTGCCTTCCCTGTTCCAAAGGCGAAAACGGCAAAAACGCAATTTAAAGACTGATATCGTCCAATTGAAGTGGCATTACGTGTTCACGGAAAATTTGATGTCAAATGGACGTTGTCAAATTTAAATGACAACTAGGGCTGTCATTTATTTTTAAACAACTCAACGACGCGGTTATATTTGAAAATAATTTGAATTTTGGCATGGGAACGCGAGCCCGCGGCATCTTCAGCCGGGTTACCCGCAATTGAAATCAATGTCAAGGTCTCATTTTGGACCTCACTAGATGTCTGCTTTGGTTAATGGGTCAAGGTCGGCATTGTACGCCCATATCACCAACGTCATCATCGCGCACTGCCGACATGCTGAAAAGGGTCCGTCTGTCTGTTTCTGCGCGAAACAGTCCCTCAGCTTTGAAGATATCGAGCTGAAATTTTGTACAGAGTCTTCTTTTCACTGCACGCTCGTAACCGACCGGATCAGATGACTACTTCTTGTAGCTGCCGTAGAAATGTTATGTCGGAAAATACGTTTGTGAGAAAAACCTTTTTTGTTTTCAATATTAGCGCTCTTTAACTCGGTCATTGTTAATATTATATGTTTTTAAGCTGCTCTGCGAAGTTTGGTCGGAATCGCTAACCGTTGATGCGAAATTTTTCAAGTGTATTAAAACTTCGGCACGACGAAGTTAGCTTTGCTTTCTCGTTACTATTTAATCCTGAATTTATCTCTTACGAAGGCCCATTTTCTGAATGATCTTTCCTGTGGAAGCTTTAAGATATAGTCATTCGATTTTGAGCAAATTTGGGAGTCTTTTAAAAGCATAAACATTAAAAACAAAAGCTTAATCTCTCTAAACCAAAGAGTCAGTAAATTTAATTTTTGAGTATGTATATAATTATGCAAAAACGAGTTTTATTTTTTAGGATTAAACTTTTGGGCAGTATTTGAGAAAG
Source organism: Lordiphosa magnipectinata (assembly GCA_037044535.1). Lineage (NCBI taxonomy): Eukaryota > Metazoa > Arthropoda > Insecta > Diptera > Drosophilidae > Lordiphosa > Lordiphosa magnipectinata. The sequence continues at coordinate 45,169 of JBAMBO010002520.1, read as the reverse complement.
TTATTTGTGTATAGAACAATAGCTTTAGTTCTAAATATTTTAAAATTAATTGGTTAATTTTGAGATAAATTTGAATCAAACTGTTAGCAAATTAATTGCGTGTGGGTTGAATTTAAGTTCAAGCCGAGCGCCCTTTTCAGTGTTATCGATAAGCTACCGATTAATTTTAGACTCACTCATTCAAACGCATCATGGCCGCCGAGGAGTTCAACTTTGACCAGTTTTCTAGCAAAATCTTCGAAAACTATGATGGGCATATGCGGACTCTCAAAGATCTGTGTGTGACCAAGACGGTGATGAAGCCAGCAACGTTTTTCGACAGTCTACATAAAGAAGTCCAGGCTTCCTCCGCCGAATTGAAGCCCAACAAGGAGCTTGGTTCAGTGTCGGACTATGCTGATCTGTTCAAAACTTTCGACGAATATCCCAGTAATCTACCAAAATTGCCCAACAAAAAAAGGGGCGACTTGGATCAGGATCACTTTTCCTCTGGGTTCCCCAACCTGACGTCACGTGTGGAGAAGCAGCTCAGGGCCATACAAGTTCATAAGGATTTCATAGCATTCCGGCAAAAAATGGTTAAGGTTCTTGAGCAGGCCGCAGCCGCGGATAAGGCAGATCTCCTTTACGTAGACAGAATTAAGCAAGTGCAGAGCTTTGCCCAACAGCTTAAACAACTAATGCCACTGGAGCGGACCAGCCCGGAGGCCGCCTATACACCCAGGGAGACTGAACTGCTGTTGACCATTGCAGAGAACATGCAGCAATTAAACTATTTGAAATCTCATCAGCTGCCGCTGGCCCACGAGATGGAGAGCCAGCCTGAAACCCTGCAAAAGCTGATGGAAGTGGTGGACAACGCGCTTATTCAGATTAATTGCTATAAAAATGTTTGATTTATTTGTAGAGATTCATTAAATGAAAATTTCTTCTTCAGCTTCAGACTTGTTCTCATCAGAATCCTGGCCAGGCTGCGGATTAAGTTGGTCTTCCACAATGGTTTTCATTTGATGAACTGTGTCACAGAGAACCTTCAGCCTGCGTACACTGCCCCTCAGATGTTCAACACGTTGTCTATAAGCCACACATCCCTCCAGGGCACTGCCACATGCAGCTCCTTCGCTGGCGACTGACACAGGCTCTGTCTGCTTGATTAGCTGCTGAAAATTATCCAATATATTGACTAGGCCTAGTTCCTGATCCAGCTGGAAGTTGAATATCTTCTGCGATGGTTCCATGCTGCTGCTGCTACAGGCCTTATGATTGGATTCAATGTGAAGGAGCGTGTTATTGGATTTGTCCAAAAGTTGGTCCATTATTGTAATCTGGCGATGCATAGTGTGGTCCGAGGAGGCTGGTTAGATTTTGTTAGTGGGGAAGGTATAACTTGTCAATATAATTACTTATTTACCAAGGCCCGCCAATATTTCGTCTATAACTTCAGACATTTAAATGTTTATTTATATCTTGATGCCTCCTATCTCAGCTGTGAACATCTATCGATACCTGCTTATCGATAGGAAGACGCCCATTGCTTATCGATCACCTATCGAGTTTGAATTAAGAAAATAATATCCAACAATTGTTTAAATTGTATTTGACTTTATCTACTGTATAATTAAAGTGTGTTGCAATCTATTTATCGTATCTATTTGAAGGCAAATAGCAATTACAAGTTTATTCATAGACATCCTCCTTGTCGGCCACATACTTAATAATGTCAGCAGGTTTCAGCAGCTTCTCTGCATCCGAATCGGGAATCTCGAATCCAAACTCATCTTCCATAGCCATTATGACCTCCACATGATCCAGAGAGTCAAGGCCCAGATCATTGATAAAGTGCGAGTCCACATTGAGCTGCAAAAGGACAAAGAGGGGAAAATTACATTTGTAATAATTTTCTATCGATCTCTCTTCTTTATTATGACACTGGGCAACTGGCAAATGTAAATGTGGCTTTTACCTTGCTGGGCTCGATCTTATCGTACAGCTTCAACACTAGCAAGACGCGCTCATTGATGAGCTTCAGTGACAATGGAGGTTTAGCCGAATATTTTCGCATTTGCCAGCCACATCTCATGTCCTTTAAAAAGAAAGAGCAAACAGAGGGAGACATGGATTAGAGTTACCTTATCAGCTGTAACTTTGTCATAGGCAGAGACCACCTTCAAGACACGAAATTTGATATCTTCAATGGTGTGCTTCGCGGAATATAGTCGCATTGTGAATTTCTGCAAAAGCAAATAATTTATGATGGAAGGCCTCACACACACACACACACACACACATGTGCCGGCTGGCAATTGTATGTTTGTGTCTGTGTGGAAGAATTCATGTTTTAGGCCAAACAAAGTGATGCAATCGTTCCACATTAATTCGAAAATCTGGAACTTCGTTCAGGTTGCACGGAAGAAACTTCGTAGCATCAATTCCAGTCCCAGAATCAGTCGACAATGAGGTTAGAGAGCAAAAGCTGTTGCCCTTTACACCCCCGCGCAACGACACAGTCCCACATAAGACTTACTTGGTTCATGAACGACATCGGCATAGCCAATCTGTGCATCATTAATTTTGACTGAGTGTGGCCCATGGAGCTGCTGGTGGCCATTCGCACAGTGCAAAGTGAGGCTGCCGCTGCAAATCGGCTGCATTTACGTGCAATTTGTGTAAACGACATCGTCTTTGGTTCTTCTGGAAAAGGCAAATATATTTAAAGGAGTTTTACCGGTTCAATATGTGATTATTAAAAAGAATTTAACAAGTTTTTGTAGTAATATTTACACTGAATTTGCAAGATTATGTAAAAGCAAATGACAGTCAGAGGTGGTAGTTCAAGAGAGATAGCAAAATGAATCGCTAAGCCGATGACAATTGTGCCGCAAGCAGTGATGCTATAAATGAAATCAGAGCTGCCCACACTTGTTAAATTATCGATTGGGCGCCACTCTTAAAAGGTTTATTTAAAAGCAGGGCTGCAAACAGCTCCGGAATCGGATACTCCTGGATTAAGGAAGTTCATACCGAACCTGAACCGGAGCAGGCAAAACAAAATTGAAAAATGGTTCGGTTCAAAAATACCTTTTTATACCCTTGTAGAGGGTATATTAAAATTGTACAGATGTTTGTAACGCATATAAGGAATTATCTCCGACCACATAAAGTATATATATTCTTGAAGCATGACGAGCTGAGTTTATATAGCCATGTCCGTCCGTCTGTTTCTATGCTATCTCCTCCATCAGTTTAAGAACTATCTTAACCAAACTTTGCACGAAGCCTTTTGGTACAAATTCGCTGCACATTTGTCGGATCCGGCCGGATCGGATGACTATAGCATATAGCAGCTTTTTGTTTTCAATGCAAACGTCCCCAAACCATTTCACGCCCCATCGCATTTTTCAATTTTCTATGATTTTACATAATTTCACCAAGTTTGATAAAAATCGGACAACTATATAGTAAAGCTGCCATACAAAAGTTAGTTCAGAGAAAAGTCTTAGTAGGAAAAACTTTTTTTGTTTTCAATGCAATTACTGATCAGTACTATATGCTACCACACAATTCTGCCAAGCTTGATTCAAATCGGATGTCTGTAGTAGCATATCGGTTGAAAAAGTAGTTCTAGTGAAAAAGACTTTTATGTTTTCAATGGTAGCGTCCTTAAGCTTTCCAGTTATGAATATTTTCGGTTTCCACACAATTTTGACGAGTTTGATCCAAATCTGATGAATTTATCGTATAGCTGCCATGTAACAAACTAGTAATGGTCAAAGTAGTGGCGCCATCTATTGCTGAGTTTGGAAAATTACTTATTGAAAACCTTAATTTATATAAATTAAACAAGCTAGAAGGGTATATAAACTAAGGTCGAGCCGAAGTTAGCTTTCCCCTATTTTTAATTGTATTGTTGTAGCTGCCTTAAATGTTAATTTTTCTAATTTTCCAATTTATGTAAATGCAATACACGTTTTTATAGTGGTATTTTTACGCTTACATGTTCGTACTTCTTTAGCAAGTGCTTAGAAAAAGGTAAGCACATTTTCAAGAAACGAAATATTTTTGATCTTGAAAAAAAAACAGATTGCATAGAAACACATTGGTGAATTGTATAATCGTCAAAAAGCATCTATTATTTCTCACCCTGTTTTTCTTCTGATGAAAATGAAATGGACATTTAAGCTAAGAAGATTTAAAAGTGACAAATATTTTTTCGAAGATTATTTGACGGAATTCAAAGATTTGCTTGAAATTCGAATATCAGAGACTAAAAGAGCCAGAGCTACCAAATTTGATATGTAGACTCCTATTGTCCGCACGCAGATCAAGTTTGTTTCAAATTTTTGCCACGCGCACTCCCGCTCCACAATAAAAAATGTTGAATAACTCGCACAGTTTTTAAGATATCGATCTCGAATTTAATTTTATGTTCGCAATATATATAATCCCTCAAATTTTTATAAAGATCGGATAATAAATAGCCTAGTTTAAAAAAATTTTCCATACTTTTTGGCTTTCCCTTCACAGGAACCCTATTAAATATTTTTTCCACTGAGTAACTGGTATACCGAAGTCGGGCAGGGCCGACTTTAAGTTACGCTCTCGTTTTATCCAGACAAAGAGGCAGAACTGATGAAAGTTTACTGGAAGACATTCTAATGATTGTCTTAAATTAATTTCTAAGCTTCCAAATATGAATAAAATTTTTAATTTCCGATTTTAAGGAGGTTTGCAGCCTTGTTTAAAACAATTACTTAAATTGATTTATTTTAAGTACTCAGAACGACAAAAAAATCATTTCTTCACAATCTTACTAATATTATAAATGTGAATGTTTGTAGGTTTGTGTGTTTGTATGTTTGCCCGTTGGTTACTCAATCACGCACAAATAGCTGAAAGGATTCGGATGAAATTTGTCACACAGATACTTGATAATCTGGAGATGAACATAAGCTATATAGCTTTTATTTAAATGGTAAAAAACAGTGAATTTGCTAAATTATTGTAAGAGTATTTATTAAAGCGTTTGATTAGATGACAATGCAGGTGTTGGTAAATAGTAGGTGTAGATCTAATCGTCATAATATAGCGAAATTTGCAAAGTTTTCATAGGAGCTAAGAATATTATGAAGAGTGGATAAATGCCGATTGAAGACACATCTATAAGAGGTGTAGACCAAAACCGCAAAATATTTCAAATTTTTATTTGAATGTTTGCGAAAGGGCTGGCGTTAGTAAATAAGAGGCGTGGTTTGAACAGTCCAAAATATTGCGAAATTTGCCAATTTTCAATTTAGACGGATATATACAAGGTGTAGATCAAACTGTTAAAAGAATCGCGAAATTTACAAATTTTTCATATGACCAAAGATTATTATGAAGTCTTAATGGACGGCAGTAGTAGACGGGTAAATATAGGCAGAGTATATATATACAGACCAAACTGTCAAAGAAAACGCGAAATTTTAAAAATTTTCATTTGTGTTTCAATTTTTCGCGAAATTTAAAAAATTTTATGAGTTTTGGGAATTATTAAGATTTAATAGATAGCAATTGTAGGCGCGTAAATGGTTAGATCGAACGGTCCAAAAAGTCGCGAAATGTTCACAATTTTGGTCTGAGTTAGACTATAATGTAGACGGGTAAATTGACGTGTCAAGATCAAGCGTTCCAAAAAATCTGTTATAAAAAATTATTATTAGTTCACATTATCATGAAGTTTAAATAGTTGGCAAATAAAGACGAATAAATAGAAGGTATCGGTTTAAAGAAATTTGAACGTCAGCAATATTCTTATAGGAGTTTAGATTGACATGAAGACAGGTAAATCGACGAGTTAATTGAAGGTGTGGATCAAACGGACAAAAAAATCAAGAAATTTAAAACAGACGAACAGACGGGCATGGCTATATCAAATTAGATCGTCATGGTGATCAAGAATATATATATATAATTTATGTGGACGGAGATGGTTACTTCTACATCCAGACAATTTTAATATACTCTCTGCAAGGGTATAAACAATTAGAAACCTAACTTTACCTTTCCGAAATTAATAAAATTGTAATTATAGGCGGAATATATATTCAGGTCTGTATAAACAGGATTAATTTAATTTGAAAACAATTAGGATACAGATTTAATTGTTGTGCATATGTGTTTGCTGTACACATTAAATCATATATTACACACGGTAACAACAAAAATCCATTGGTACAATATATGTATATAAATAGGTAAATAGATTTACACAGATATATGTATAAAATATATATTAACACAGGCTTACAAACTTTTGCACCAGAGAAGATAGCCAACATTCCATGTGTATTTTTGGCCGCTGAACTCAAATTGATTGTCCGTTTTTTGCCATCACGTCAGGTTTATGAGTTATTTGCATTAACGTGTGTTGAGCGAGGTTTGTTTACATTTGTAAGTCCTGTGGCCACATTAAGTAATTTTTTCAAACCAAATTTTTTTTAATGTAAGCTGCATTGAATAACGCTACAGAAAAACTAAGCGCGAAGTTTTGAATATGTTCACAAGATACCAATTTATTGATTTTAACATGGAAAATATGGATTTTTTTTGATAATCTCGGTTTTTTGCCAGATTTAAATAGTTCTGAAAAACTCATTGTTGATATTAAAAATCTCAGGTTATAACAGTTGGCAGTCCTTTGTCTCCTCTAACTTACCACATAATCAGATTTCCGATATCACCGCGCTTTTAAAAATTATAGCCCAAAAACTATCAAAAATGTAGATTTTTTTATATTACTATATACCATTTAAATTTCTTGAAGTTTGAAAATAACAAAGTAGCTATCGTAGAACAAAAGAGTGGACATTAAAAAGTTATTTTACATTGATTTTGGTTGATTTAAATACATTTTAGAGGAAAATATTAAAAAATGTAAAAAATAGTCGTTAGTTTTTATGGGTTTTGGTCTATAACTGTTAAATATCGGTAAACTGAATTTGTGGTAAATTAGAGGAGAGAAAGGACTGCCAACTGTTATAATCTGAGATTTTTAATATAAGCAATAACTTTTTCAGAATTATTTAAACTTGGCAAAAAACGATTTTATCAATAAATATCCATATTATCCATGTTCAAATCAATAAATTGGTATCTTATAAACATATTCAAAACTTCGTGTTTGGGTTTTCTGTAACGTTATTCAATGCAGCTTATATTAAAACGAAATTGGTTTGAAAAGGTTACCTAATGTGGCCACAGGACCTACAAATGTAAACAAACCTCGCTCAATACACGTTTATGCAAATATCTTCTAAACCTGATGTGCTGGCAAAAAACGGACAATTGATTTGAGTTTAGCGGCCAAAAATACATATGGAAAGTTTGCTATATTCTCTGGTGCAAAAGTTGGCCTTTATTTGTAAACCTGTGTATTTGCCGTTGGCTATTTTTAATGGTTATATTAAGTTCATTATTGACCAGCAATCTGTAAAAAAAAAAACAAATAACATTAGAACATTATTCAGATTACAGTTGCGCCAGCTTACAATAACAAGATGGCCGCTCTTATCCCGCATAACCCCCGGCTCGGTTCCCGTTTGAATGTCAATAACACCGCCCTTGCCTTTCACCACATTGTGCTCAAGCCTGGAAAATAGAAATGGATTAACATGAATTAAAAAAGCTTTCCTTTGCTTATTGTGCATTTTCAAACACTCACGAGTCTCTGTCTACAATGGATAAAATTTGGGCCGTGCCCAGACTGTCTATGATATAAGTGCTAAACTCGATTATGTGCGGAATTATGAGAATCAAATCTCCCTTGTCCTTTTTCAGCTCAAGAGGAATTCGAATGACCATCAGGTCATCATTGTGGTTCGTTATCGTAAAGTCAATCTTATCCAGTGCCAAGCGATGTTTCTGCTTGTAAGTCTTACCATCCAGTACATAGACAGCCTTACTGCTAAGTAGAATGAAGCGTTCGCGTGACTTGTAGCCATGTCTATCGAACTTGGTGCAGGAGGATTGATACTTAAGTTGCTCACTGCCAAAAGTGCTGGCAACAAAGTCATTAACCCTCTGGATATGCTCTTTAGGTATGCGATCCTCTTGGAACAGTGCAGCCACACTGACTGCATAGTTGTTCTTTTTGCCCTTAAAGACCTTCTCAGCCAGAACCTTCAGTTCGAATTGTCGTTTTTGTGCGCCGGACAGCTGGAGACGATAGAGTCGGGCCAAATGAAGACGATGCAGGCGATGCAAATAGGTGGAGGCTGCCTGACAGTTTTCGGGCGCTGTGGGCCAATTATTGTCCAGCACCTGAATGAGAGAAAAAAGAAGCATTTATATTTATGAGAATTTTAATTTTTCAGATCGTTGTAAGAAGTAACTATGAATGGTATAGCCAAGAAGTCACTTGGGCAAAATATTTTTTACACCTTTCAACATAAGTCTCCTTATTTGATTTTCTGTTTTTGTAATGTTATACAATATTAAGTTTCTCAAAATTGAAATCAAGAAGAAGCTGGAATTTCACATAAAACACAAAAGCATATGTGAGAAAACTGCCTATAAATTTAACCAACCTTCGAGGGGAGCTCTTTGGCCAATCGTAACAGCCACATTCTCTTAGAATTGGCAATGAAGTCCTCGTTAAAGCCATTGGGCGGGTCATTGCGTGTAATGAAGCCCTTAATAAAAGCGCGAATCGTATCTGCCGCCTCGCTTCGCTGAATGGCCACTTGTTGGGCCAAGCGACGGCGACAATAACTCTGGAGTACGATGACCTCAGACCTTAGTTTTAGGTACTTGCGACGCTGGACCAATCCTTTCCAATGTGCTTGAATAATGGCAGCAATATCATGTTTTTTGGCTTGGTATGCATCCTCCGTCTCGAAAAGAATACGTGGACAGCGTATGAAGAGCTTAGTCTCTCCCAGCTTAAACTGTTCTGTGTCATAACCCAAATTCTTGATCAGCAGCTGAACACCAGCCTTGGCCCCACCAGAGCCATTAAAGTTGGGCCATGTGGCCTTGCTCAGGCACTTGTATCTTTGCAGAAAGAGGTCGAATGAGCGACGATAGGCAAATCCCGCACGACGAACTCGTAAATTCTCCATGAGACCCAAATAATTGACCTGATTTAGAACCAGTTCGTCAATAAACAGGCCTGGAGACTGCAAATCGTTGGGCTTTATGCAACGAATATAGCTGGGCTCCTTGCACATCAGAATATCCATAAGGTTATTCAATGAAGACTTAAACTGGGTGATGGCTGTGTCGGGACGCTTTTTGCTGTGCAATTCCTTTTCAGGGAAGCATGAGCGGATAATAGTGTTGCCGGCTTTAGTCAACGTCTCTTTCAAATCTCTAAATAACAAATCATTGTTCTTGTCTAGGAAACCAATCACACTGTAAGTAACCTCTCCAGCATAGTGTAGCAGACGAAATTCATTTCGCAGCATAATTTTTTGTATATGACTGGGAGCCTTTTCATGGCACACATAATGCTGATGCTCGGCCAGTTTGTGGGTGAGCTTTTCTAAAAAAGTTAAATCCGAAGGCTCTCCCGGTCTTAGGCACTCCTCATCCAGAATGGAAATAATTCCTTTATGCTTCTCTTCGATCAGATTACAAATTATCTTATTATCGAAATATGATACTGGGATCCATTCAATGCCCTCTCTTCTATACTCATCCTGCTCGGACTTCAGTGTCAGCTCAATGAACAGTTGTTGGAGTTTTTCTGATGAGTAATTTATGCAGAACTGCTCAAAACTGTTTTTGTTAAAAATCTCGAAACCATAAATATCCAAGATACCCATCACATTGTTTCTGGCTGCACGCATATCTTGGGCTTGTAGCGAGATGTTTAGACGCCGCACTAACCAGGAGAACATGCGGTCATACACAGCCTTAGCCAGAGCGTCGCGAGCATAGATGGCAAGCTCTTGACTGAGAGGAGACGTTACCACATCTCCGCGAGCTTCAATAGTACGATGGGTGAGCGCCGCCTCCAACTCACTGGCATTTACACCCAATAGACGGGAGATCGTCACGACCAGATCTCGACTATTCACCTGGGCCTGGCCCTCCAGTTCATTAAAATTGATGTTACCCAAATGCAGGATACTGGCTACAATGCAAAAGATCTCCTGCTGCTCTTCGGCACTAAAATCTATCACACTTAAGGCTTGTTGCACTTGCTTGAAGTTTTCCGCATCATTGATGGAGGCAACGGTGCCTGTGGTCTGCAAAGAGGCGTAAATATTGAGTCTAAGAAAACAAACTATATCAGCATCTACATTCATTTCCACTCACCCCATTATTTAGGTATCCATAATTATTCAGGGCCCGCTCTAGACGTAGCTTCTGCAAAAGTGTGGTATCAGCTCCAGCCAACAACTGATAAAAAACATGGAAGTTACGCTCTCCATTCATCTGACCCACGACCCGAGACTTCTCCAGCAAATAGTTTAAAATGTTACCTCCGATGGGAGCTCCTTTGTAATCAAACTGAATGTCCATGTACTTGCCAAATCGTGACGAGTTGTCATTGCGATTTGTCTTGGCATTACCAAACGCCTCCAGTACGGGATTGCTCTTGAGCAGCTTATCCTTGACACCCTCCACAGTAGTCTGGTGGCCAGAGCAGGCGGCAATGTATTGCAAAACCTTCTTGGACGCCTCCGTTTTTCCCGAACCACTTTCCCCAGAGATGAGCACACACTGTCCTCGATTCTCTTCTATTAACGACCGAAATGCATTATCCGTTACTGCAAAGCTGAAGTGCATCGATTAAGTAAAGAGTGCCTAGGAGTAAAGGAATTAACTAAAAGGGCTTACACATGCGGTGGCATCTCATAAAAATGCTTGTTCCTATATTCCTTAATGTGGACATCGGAGTAAATGGGCAACTGCTTGTAGGGATTCACCGAAATTAATACTTGGCCTATGTAGGTCTGCAAAGAAAAAAGAGATAAAAGTAATTCCATATCTAGAAATGTCTTGAAGGGCTTACACATCTCCAGCATTCTGGGTAAGTGCTAAGCATAAAGATACGATTAATTACAGTAGGGTGGTAGTTTTGAACTCTATTAATTACTTACATATATAAGGTTTTCCTGAAAGCGTTTTTTCAGGTTCTCTAAAAATGCATCTTCACTTTGAAAGTTCTCGAGGAGCACAAAGTCCTGAACACCAGCACGATCTCGCTCGTGCAATCCCGTCTCCATTTTGGCTACAGATGAAGGGCTGCAAAAGACTTTTTGTTAAAAGCCCTCAAATGCTGATTTTGGATGACGCTTTAAATTTCTAGTTTAGATAAAAAAAATAACAAAAATATTTTTTTTTTAGATTAGGTTAGTATTATTTTATAGCCAATACAACATTCAATTGAATATATTAAAGATTAGCTCGGAAAAGAAAATTTGATCTTATCGCATAATATGGGATGGAAAAAAGTGAAGCACAAGAAAACAGCTCAAATCATTTAAATACTGCTGTTCAAGGCATCTTAGTGTCTGGTTAGTCCACCAAAAACATTTTTAAATTAAACTTTACTTTTTCTTGCTGGCAATTAAATACTTTATTATAAGGTTAATTGCATAATTTTGGAGAAGCTGTTGATACCAAATTGGTCAATGTTTTTTAAAGACAATTGCTGGAACAAAAATGCGAACCAAGGCTTCGATTGAGAATCTAAAAACGCAGCTCGGTCTATTTTAAGGGCTGGTTTATGGCTTATATGAAGTGGTTCGTAGGTGAATCAAAAAATGGTACGGCTGTCCCATCATGAAATCTGTTTCAGAGTGCTAAAAATCAGGGCTGCAAACCTCCTAAGAATCGTCAGAGGTTCACTCCGGGGTTCGAACCCGCTAACTTTTTTGGGTTCGGGTTCACCGAGCGGGTTTAGAAGGTCGCTTCGAACCGGAAGGTCGGGTTCGAACCGGGGGTTCGGGAATAATTTTGTTCTTCGCTTCAGAAAACATGTACGTAAATTAAAACAATATTAAACATTTGATTCATAAAATTCGAGCTTGGATCATCGAATGTTTTAGCAGGCTCCAGGACAATAAGTCATAAAGAAATGAGTATTAGAGATCAAATTTACGCAGCCTCTCTATATTGAGTGGTGTTAAGCGATAGTCCGCATTGAGATACTTATTGTCCGCATTGAGATTTTTATTTTCCGCATAGGAAATCCCATGTTTGTTTATAACTTTTAAGACAAGACACACACACTCACCACAAATAAGGATAGCCAACTGTACAGCTGTTTCAAGAACCTCCCGGTTCTATCATCAGCAGGCTTTGCCTATCTTCTGGACGTCGGCAGAGGCCGTCTCATGCCAGCATTGGGCAAAAACTGACAACAACAGACAACGCCAAATTGACAGAAGACTTTATACATGTGTGTGCACCCATTTCGGGCCTTCTGTATTGGTGGGGGAAATTCTTTCCCTTTAGTGAACGCACTTGGTATAAGTTAATCAAGTGTGTCTTCCAGCAATCTTTCATAACTGACTCTATCGCTGGAAAAAAAAATGTAATAGAACATGTTTTTTGAACCGATCCCTTTTCTACTCTTATTTGCTCCGGTTCAGGTTCGGGTTCGGGGAAAAAAAATTGTTTTTCTCAGGTTCAGGTTCGGTTCAGACTTCCCAAAAATTGCGGAGTCTCTGAAGAGCTTGAAGAAAGTTGGGAAATACTAAAAACATATTTCCAAAGTGGTGAGTCCTCGACTCAAACTGTGCGAAATTTGAAAAAAAAACATTTAACAAAAAAAAATGTTCCGAAAACTCAATTTGCGGATCAATTCCTGAAGCGCGTTCGTGAAACTGGGAGGATGGTGGATAAACCAACCCGTGTACGTACTCGTCCGGTGCGCTCGGCCGAAAACGTTGCTGCGGTTGCTGAAAATGTGCGTGAACAACCATCGACGTCAACTTGCCATCGATCTCAACAATTGGACATTTCGCGCACTTCTTTGATGCGAATTTTGCATAAGGACCTTGCCATGAAGCCATACAAAGTTCAATTGGTGCAGCAGCTAAAGCCAATTGACGCCGAATCGGCGGACACATCGTCTTGGCCGAATTGATGGTGAATTTGACCGAAAAATCATCTTTTCGGCTGAAGCACATTTCCACCTCGGTGGTTATGTTAATAAACAAAATTGTCGCGCATCTGGGGCACAGAAAATCCGCATATCGTCGTCGAGAAGCCAATGCACCCACCACGTGTCACTGTTTGGTGCGGATTTTGGTCTCGAGGCATCATTGGTCCATTTGTCTTTGAAAATGAAGAAGGAGCCACCGTGACCGAGAATGGTGAGCGCTACCGCGCAATGTTAAGTGATCGGTTCCTCGAGGAAATTCTCTGAAGCGGAAGATCTTGGACGATATTTTTTTGGTTTCAACGAGACGGTCGTCAGGCGATCTTCTGCGCCCTATCTTCGAAAATCGAATAATCAGCAAATATGGAGATGTGAATTGGCCGCCAAGAAGCTGTGATCTGACACCGTTAGACTATTATCTTTTCGGGTAGCGGTCAAGGACAAATGTTATGCAAACAATCCAGAAACAATTGATGAGTTGAAGAACGCGATCTCGAGTTGCTATTGCTGACATACGTGCCGAAAGGATTGAAAATGTTCTTAAAAATTGGGTGGATCGAATGGGCTACTGCCAAGCCAGCCGTGGTGGTCATTTGACCGAAAATGTTTTTCATAAATAAATGATATGAACCAACCTTTCCAATAAATGTTTAACCTTTGAAAAATATCGACCCCTTTTTTTTTTATAGCAAAATTAAATTCCAATTTTTAAATGTACCACCCTGTATATTCGATTGAACAGCTTTTTTCCAGTTTGAGAATCGAAAACAATTCATTACCTCCAGGCGTCAATGTCCACTTTCGTCATCGTCAATGTAGCATATTTCGTCTTCTCACTTTGAAATTAAAATTCACATTTCATTTGACTGCTCAAAGCAAACAACAAAACATGTTAAGCGCTTAAGCAACGTCGCCAACTGTGGCTTTTGAGTCATTTGCAGTCGTCGAGGCTTTGTTGTTGTTTAACATCTCTGACGCATAGCAAGTCCCTGATAACCATAAATCAAATCACCAAAGAGCATTTGTTAAATACTCGCATACAACATGCGAGCGGTTATTAGCTTCAGATTATGTATGCCAATTGTTTAAAGAAAAGTGCTGCAATCGTTTTTTCGCTTATATTCCACCTTTTTGATAGCACTAAAGCAGACGTTTCCACGAAAATTGATTCGTTGGCACTTCTCTATAACACTCAACAATGTAAATGTGTCTCCACCTAGCTGGTGAGATGCCATGCCCTGCAAGAGTTACGTCATCTTTAACTAACATTGTTATAATCAAGAATAATTTGTTTTAACTTTATGTAAAAAATCACAATTTATAGGAATCACCAAGTGTATATAAGCTTCGGCGGAGGTGAACTCAGCTTTTCTCAATTTTTTTTATTTTGATTAATTAAAGAGTATCAATAAATGGTTGCTATTTAAGGCGGTGGGCTTACCTACTTTTGATAACATTTGCATTAACACGGCGATCATGTTCAGCAAAGTATCCCATTTAATTTTAGCTGACCTCAATCACGTCTTTAACGAGTCTGTAGTGTGCCAGCAAAAAAGTAGCTTTCCGGAAATGTCATATACACCACTCATTGTCTTATCATATATACAATTTCGCTTAGGTCACCCTGTGTATCTGCTGAAGCTATCAATTTCCATATCACTAGAAACTCCATATCAGTTAAACTCAAACATTGATATCAAGAACCTCAAATCGAAATTTATCATTTAAATAGTTTAACATTTTTCTTTGTATGTGTTTTTTTTGATGCAGCAGAAAAGGATTCATTCATGGATAAATCTTTATAATAAATCAACTAAAATTCCTCTTATGAGGCAATTGCAATTGAAGCTAACACTCGCGATTTGTTGACACATGTATTGGATATACATATTTGTATACATATGTATGTATATATTTGCAAAACATTTTTTAGGTAAAGTTGTTAAGCAGCTTACTGCTGGTATTGTTTGAAATGGACCAATTCAATTTGCAGAGCAACAACAGTTAAAATTGAAATTTAAATTTATACAATTTTAATCTTAGACCTTGATAGCAAGACAAAGGCCAGAATATACATTGAAATATGAACATACATATATGCGTATGCTTACGTTTATTCGGATTACTTAAAACGAACCACAGCTCTATGCTTGTGTTTGTTTTTCCTATAAAAATTCAAATTAAACTATTCAATAAAGCAGGCAGGTGAACTCCGAATTCAGAAGGGTCTGCTCTCGACTCATCGAAGATTACACAGGATGTAAATAAGAAAGATTGGCATAAACGTAAACCAGATTTGTTAGTGCTCAAGTTCAAATCGTGCTAAGGAAAGAAAGCCAAACCGTACAGAAGATCACTGCCAGGGCAAACCGGCAGAACCACTTTTTTTTTTAGCTCTTTTATCATCTTCAATAAATTTGGAGTTTGTGGTGCCATTGGACAGGACGAGTACGACTTTTGTTGTGTAAAATAGGCAAAGATTTATTCAAAATTAATGGCACATGGCTTAAGAATGCAAGTCACAAAACTAAAAATGTGTAGCACAAAATTGTTAACATACTTTTGTCTCCAAGCGTTATTTGAATTTATATGGCTAAGATGCGACTGCCGTTAACTTGACCCAGCAGCAGTAACAGCAACAAACAATTTTAATTTTATTTGACGCACATTTAAAAAAGCAAACAGCTCTCCGTACTTGTGGGTGGATGACGACACCCGAGCGGCAAGTGTATCCCTTGCAAAATTTAGCTAAACTGACCAAACAACAAACTGTTTTACACACACAGCTGTTACGAAAGCTGCCAACTCGTTCAAATTCAAAATGCCCGAATTCTTTACCGCTTCAATTTGAACAACAATTTGAAATCAGCAGGGAGTTTCGTTTTCACTTCGGTCATAGCCCCCACCGCCATAAATATTTGCTTAGTGTAAAGACGCTACCATAGCATTATTTATGGATTTACCAAAGGTTTGAAAAACATCGAATGACCGATAGTCAAGATATGGGCCATATAAAATTTGTTTAATGAGGCATTTTATGATCATTTATTGAAGTCTTACCATTTTTCAAACAACCAACTAAATCTGAAGATAAAACAATTTTCATAAGCCATGTAAGGTTTTTTTTTCTCATTGCGGGGGATGCATGGGGCGTGGCTGAAATTTAAAGTAAACTCCGTTGGCATAGAAGACGATTTTAGGGGAATGGCACTCCAGTGCGGATTTCGTAACTTTCTTGGGCTGATTTGTGGCCCTTAGCTTATAGTTTCCTCGCGATTGAATCTCTCGGTTAGGTTCGTTTTGGATTCATGTTTCCCGTGCATTGTCGATTTTGACGTCAAAATATTTTTTTTTTTTGGTCTTGGGAGTGAACTATCGTTATCGATAGTCCAGGGCTGGCGAAGTTTTTATTTAAAAAAAACTTATTTAGCCATCACGGTGACTCGTTTGGCGATATGCACAAGGTCCAATACAAGGAGAGGGCCTGCTCGTGCAAAAGCGTGAAAAAAAATTCATAATTATTTTAGCAGCAAAAACATAAAAAAGAAAAAGAATTAAAGTGGGCACCTGTTACTCAAAGGCCGCGTATTTTAATGCAATTCTATATTAAACAATACAAAAATAGCAAATTAAATGTTTTTAAACATTAATTATATTATTTTGGTCCGATAAAGTTTCTAACCGGAAAAAAAAAATTTTGTATCACGACTAGAACGTTAAATCCTTAATTCTAGAAATCCCACCTATATTATGTCCATTAAACGAAATCTATACAGACTACAATTTAAGCTGTTCTTGGAGGGAGTTTCAATAACATGTCAAAATCTAGTACTAATATAAGGGTGACTAAATTCAAAATACAAGTATTTTTATTGTGTTCAAAAAATTCTTGCGTCTGAGACTTGAATGTTGTCTGCCATTACGTAACTGTTTACTCTGAACAAGTTGCGCTTAAATTCTTATTGCAGCCAGCCAAATGGTGGCGAATATCAACGCAAAGCTTATTATTAATTAAGGGCACACAAACCATAAAACTAAAATGATTTTACTTTGACAACAAACCGTCAAAAAATATTTTAAAACATTTCGTTTCTACTGAGTTCTTAGCCTGAGTCCCGCTCGTTTTCAAACCGACTCTTTAAAAGACGCGTAACTGCTTGCAGTATATTTTGAATTTTTCTAAGCCCAAAAAAAAATAATTATAATCTCTTGAGATTTTTATTGAATCTACAAATGGTCACACATTAGCATTTTTGGATGGAGAAGATATAGCCACACTGTGTTGCATGGTCAGGGATGAAATTTACAGCTTATCGATTTAGAAACACTCTGCAACCCTGTACTTAGAAAGTAACGGCGATAATTTAACAGCACTGCCTGAAGCTTGAAAATGAGAGAGAGCAAATAATCTGCCGGCCATTTTGATTTTTGCGGCCGTTATGAATTTGGACACACACACACAGACACTTGCAAGCGGGATCATCAGAGAGCGCCAGCCTTTTTAAACGTTATGCAGCTGGAATTTCTGATAGCCTGCTAGCAACTTGAAACAAATGATAACGAAAATTCATAAGAAAGAATAAATTAACAACAAAATAAATAATTGAATATTATTAATTCATATTATTAATCATATTTCATATTCAGGCTAACAAAAACAAAACAATTAAAAAAAACAAATTTGTTACTGAGACTTGAATTGAGCGCGGCTCCTTTAGCTGTCAGCCAGTTTCACCCTTTTTTTTTTTTTTTTTTTTTGTAATATAAAGTTTATTATTCGCAATTTAGTTACCTTAGATCTAATTGTTTACAATTTCGTTATGCAGCTGGGAATTTTCCGCTTAAATGTGACATAATCAGAGAGCCGCGTATGAAAGAAATCGCCATCTCTAGCCTTTTGCCATGACCCTGTGGTAGGGGCTTAGAGGTGGGCATAATTTTCCAATGAAAATTGGATATTATCCCCGAAGTATTATGGATTTGACCTTGACCGAAAAAGAGAGTTTGCACACACACATATACACACATATTTGTATGCAACTCACATATTTAAGATGCTAAATTTGTTCTGCTTCTATGCATAAGCCATTTCTGGGCCTGTTACTCAAAGGCCGCGTATTTTAATGCAATTCTTTATTAAACAATACAAAAATAGCAAATTAAATATTTTTACTAAGAATTATTTTGGTCCGATAAACGTTTGCTCCCTATTCAGTCTATATAGCCAAACGAAATCTCAACCGCTGTTCTTGGAGGATTTCAATACATTCAAAATCTAGTACTAATATAGTGACTAAATTCAAAATACAATATTTTTTGCTCAATAAAATTTTGTCTAGTTGAATTTAGTCACCCTTCTAGTAGTACTAGATTTGATTTACTGAATCTGCCAAGAACAGCTTGATCTATAGATTTCGTTTAATGGACATAATATAGGTGGGATTTCTAGAATTAAGGATTTAACGTTCTAGTTATGTCGTGATACAAAATTTTTTTTTTCCGGTTAGAAACTTTATCGGACCAAAATAATTTTTAAAAATATTTAATTTGCTATTTTTGTATTGTTTAATAAAGAATTGCATTAAAATACGCGGCCTTTGAGTAACAAGAGCCCAGAAATGGCTTATGCATAGAAGCAGAACAAATTTAGCATCTTAAATATGTGAGTTGCATACAAATATGTGTGTATATGTGTGTGTGCAAACTCTCTTTCTCGGTCAAGGTCAAATCCATAATACTTCGGGGATAATATCCAATTTTCATTGGAAAATTATGCCCACCTCTAAGCCCCTACCACAGGGTCATGGCAAAAGGCTAGAGATGGCGATTTCTTTCATACGCGGCTCTCTGATTATGTCACATTTAAGCGGAAAATTTTCCACATGGACCATGGCGTAGAGGGTAGAGAAGTAATAGGAAATTGTAAACAATTAGATCTAAGGTAACTAAATTGCGAATAAATAAACTTTTATATTACAAAAAAAAAAAAAAAAAAAAGAGGGTAGAGAACTGGACTGACAGCTAAAAGGAGCCGCGCTCAATTCAAGTCTCAGTAACAAATTTTTTTTTTTTTAATTGTTTTGTTTTTGTTAGCCTGAATATGAAATATTAATTAATAATATGAATTAATAATATTCAATTATTTATTTTGTTGTTAATTTATTCTTTCTTATGAATTTTCGTTATCATTTGTTTCAAGTTGCTAGCAGGCTATCAGAAATTCCAGCTGCATAACGTTTAAAAAGGCTGGCGCTCTCTGATGATCCCGCTTGCAAGTGTCTGTGTGTGTGTGTGTGACAAATTCATAACGGCCGCAAAAATCAAAATGGCCGGCGAGATTATTTGCTTCTCTCTCATTTTCAAGCTTCAGGCAGTGCTGTTAAACGCAAACGATCCCTGTTAAATTATCGCCGTTACTTTCTAAGTACAGGGTTGCAGAGTGTTTCTAAATCGATAAGCTGTAAATTTCATCCCTGACCATGCAACACAGTGTGGCTATATCTTCTTCATCCAAAAATGCTAATGTGTGACCATTTGTAGATTCAATAAAAATCTCAAGGGATTATAATTATTTTTTTTTGGGCTTAGTAAAATTCAAAATATACTGCAAGCAGTTACGCGTCTTTTAAAGAGTCGGTTTGAAAACGAGCGGGACTCAGGCTAAGAACTCAGTAGAAACGAAATGTTTTAAAATATTTTTTGACGGTTTGTTGTCAAAGTAAAATCATTTTAGTTTTATGGTTTGTGTGCCCTTAATTAATAATAAGCTTTGCGTTGATATTCGCCACCATTTGGCTGGCTGCAATAAGAATTTAAGCGCAACTTGTTCAGAGTAAACAGTTACGTAATGGCAGACAACATTCAAGTCTCAGACGCAAGAATTTTTTGAACACAATAAAAATACTTGTATTTTGAATTTAGTCACCCTTATATTAGTACTAGATTTTGACATGTTATTGAAACTCCCTCCAAGAACAGCTTAAATTGTAGTCTGTATAGATTTCGTTTAATGGACATAATATAGGTGGGATTTCTAGAATTAAGGATTTAACGTTCTAGTTATGTCGTGATACAAAATTTTTTTTTCCGGTTAGAAACTTTATCGGACCAAAATAATTTTTAAAAATATTTAATTTGCTATTTTTGTATTGTTTAATAAAGAATTGCATTAAAATACGCGGCCTTTGAGTAACAAGAGCCCACTTTAATTCTTTTTCTTTTTTATGTTTTTGCTGCTAAAATAATTATGAATTTTTTTACACGCTTTTGCACGAGCAGGCCCTCTCCTTGTATTGGACCTTGTGCATATCGCTAAACGAGTCACCGTGATGGCTAAATAAGTTTTTTTTAAATAAAAACTTCGCCAGCCCTGGACTATCGATAACGATAGTTCACTCCCAAGACCAAAAAAAAAAAATATTTTGACGTCAAAATCGACAATGCACGTGAAACATGAATCCAAAAGAAAACGCACTGAGAGATTCAATCGCGAGGAAACTATAAGCTAAGGGCCACAAATCAGCCCAAGAAAGTTACGAAATCCGCACTGGAGTGCCATACCCCTAAAATCGTCTTCTATGCCAACGGAGTTTACTTTAAATTTCAGCCACGCCCCATGCATCCCCCGCAATGAGAAAAAAAAACCTTATATCGCTTATGAAAATTGTTTTATCTTCAGATTTAGTTGGTTGTTTAAAAAATGGTAAGACTTCAATAAATGATCATAAAATGCCTCATTAAACAAATTTTATATGGCCCATATCTTGACTATCGGTCATTCGATGTTTTTCAAACCTTTGGTAAATCCATAAATAATGCTATGGTAGCGTCTTTACACTAAGCAAATATTTATGGCGGTGGGGGCTATGACCGAAGTGAAAACGAAACTCCCTGCTGATTTCAAATTGTTGTTCAAATTGAAGCGGTAAAGAATTCGGGCATTTTGAATTTGAACGAGTTGGCAGCTTTCGTAACAGCTGTGTGTGTAAAACAGTTTGTTGTTTGGTCAGTTTAGCTAAATTTTGCAAGGGATACACTTGCCGCTCGGGTGTCGTCATCCACCCACAAGTACGGAGAGCTGTTTGCTTTTTTAAATGTGCGTCAAATAAAATTAAAATTGTTTGTTGCTGTTACTGCTGCTGGGTCAAGTTAACGGCAGTCGCATCTTAGCCATATAAATTCAAATAACGCTTGGAGACAAAAGTATGTTAACAATTTTGTGCTACACATTTTTAGTTTTGTGACTTGCATTCTTAAGCCATGTGCCATTAATTTTGAATAAATCTTTGCCTATTTTACACAACAAAAGTCGTACTCGTCCTGTCCAATGGCACCACAAACTCCAAATTTATTGAAGATGATAAAAGAGCTAAAAAAAAAAGTGGTTCTGCCGGTTTGCCCTGGCAGTGATCTTCTGTACGGTTTGGCTTTCTTTCCTTAGCACGATTTGAACTTGAGCACTAACAAATCTGGTTTACGTTTATGCCAATCTTTCTTATTTACATCCTGTGTAATCTTCGATGAGTCGAGAGCAGACCCTTCTAAATTCGGAGTTCACCTGCCTGCTTTATTGAATAGTTTAATTTGAATTTTTATAGGAAAAACAAACACACGCATAGAGCTGTGGTTCGTTTTAAGTAATCCGAATAAACGTAAGCATACGCATATATGTATGTTCATATTTCAATGTATATTCTGGCCTTTGTCTTGCTATCAAGGTCTAAGATTAAAATTGTATAAATTTAAATTTCAATTTTAACTGTTGTTGCTCTGCAAATTGAATTGGTCCATTTCAAACAATACCAGCAGTAAGCTGCTTAACAACTTTACCTAAAAAATGTTTTGCAAATATATACATACATATGTATACAAATATGTATATCCAATACATGTGTCAACAAATCGAGAGTGTTAGCTTCAATTGCAATTGCCTCATAAGAGGAATTTTAGTTGATTTATTATAAAGATTTATCCATGAATGAATCCTTTTCTGCTGTATCAAAAAAAACACATACAAAGAAAAATGTTAAACTATTTAAATGATAAATTTCGATTTGAGGTTCTTGATATCAATGTTTGAGTTTAACTGATATGGAGTTTCTAGTGATATGAAAATTGATAGCTTCAGCAGATACACAGGGTGACCTAAGCGAAATTGTATATATGATAAGACAATGAGTGGTGTATATGACATTTCCGGAAAGCTACTTTTTTGCTGGCACACTACAGACTCGTTAAAGACGTGATTGAGGTCAGCTAAAATTAAATGGGATACTTTGCTGAACATGATCGCCGTGTTAATGCAAATGTTATCAAAAGTAGGTAAGCCCACCGCCTTAAATAGCAACCATTTATTGATACTCTTTAATTAATCAAAATAAAAAAAATAGAGAAAAGCTGAGTTCACCTCCGCCGAAGCTTATATACACTTGGTGATTCCTATAAATTGTGATTTTTTACATAAAGTTAAAACAAATTATTCTTGATTATAACAATGATGACGTAACTCTTGCAGGGCATGGCATCTCACCAGCTAGGTGGAGACACATTTACATTGTTGAGTGTTATAGAGAAGTGCCAACGAATCAATTTTCGTGGAAACGTCTGCTTTAGTGCTATCAAAAAGGTGGAATATAAGCGAAAAAACGATTGCAGCACTTTTCTTTAAACAATTGGCATACATAATCTGAAGCTAATAACCGCTCGCATGTTGTATGCGAGTATTTAACAAATGCTCTTTGGTGATTTGATTTATGGTTATCAGGGACTTGCTATGCGTCAGAGATGTTAAACAACAACAAAGTCTCGACGACTGCAAATGACTCAAAAGCCACAGTTGGCGACGTTGCTTAAGCGCTTAACATGTTTTGTTGTTTGCTTTGAGCAGTCAAATGAAATGTGAATTTTAATTTCAAAGTGAGAAGACGAAATATGCTACATTGACGATGACGAAAGTGGACATTGACGCCTGGAGGTAATGAATTGTTTTCGATTCTCAAACTGTAAAAAAGCTGTTCAATCGAATATTGTCTAAAGCTACATTTAACAGGATATCAAACAATTGGTCAGATATTTGAGTAGCATAGAAGCGTTTTTGACCCTGTTTACAATATATTATATATACTTGCTCAAAATGACTAGCTGCGTAACGGGAATAAAAATGAATTGTTATTTAGAATTTCGGGACGGAAGGGCAGTTCCATCCCTTAATATGTGGGATAAGATTAAATTTTCTTTTCCGAGCTGATCTGTAATATACAGGGTGGTACATTTAAAAATTGGAATTTAATTTTGCTATAAAAAAAAGGGGTCGATATTTTTCAAAGGTTAAACATTTATTGGAAAGGTTGGTTCATATCATTTATTTATGAAAAACATTTTCGGTCAAATGACCACCACGGCTGGCTTGGCAGTAGCCCATTCGATCCACCCAATTTTTAAGAACATTTTCAATTGTTTCGGCACGTATGTCAGCAATAGCAACTCGAATCGCGTTCTTCAACTCATCAATTGTTTCTGGATTGTTTGCATAACATTTGTCCTTGACCGCTCCCAAAAGATAATAGTCTAACGGTGTCAGATCACAGCTTCTTGGCGGCCAATTCACATCTCCATATTTGCTGATTATTCGATTTTCGAAGATAGGGCGCAGAAGACGCCAAGATGTAGCGCCGTCTTGTTGAAACCAAATATCGTCCAAGTCTTCCGCTTCAATTTCCTCGAAGAACCAATCACTTAATATTGCGCGGTAGCGCTCACCATTCTCGGTCACGGTGGCTCCTTCTTCATTTTCAAAGACAAATGGACCAATGATGCCTCGAGACCAAAATTCGCACCAAACAGTGACACGTGGTGGGTGCATTGGCTTCTCGACGACGATATGCGGATTTTCTGTGCCCTAGATGCGACAATTTTGTTTATTAACATAACCACCGAGGTGGAATGTGCATGCCAAGATGATTTTTCGGTCAAATTCACCATCAATTTGCGAACTGTAGACGATTCGGATGGTCAATTGGCTTTAGCTGCTGCACCAATTGAACTTTGTATGGCTTCATGGCAAGGTCTTTATGCAAAATTCTCATCAAAGAAGTGCGCGAAATGTCCAATTGTTGAGATCGATGGCAAGTTGACGTCGATGGTTGTTCACGCACATTTTCAGCAACCGCACCGCAACCGAGCGCACCGGACGAGTACGTACACGGTTGGTTTATCCACCAACATTCCAGTTTCACGAACTCACTTCACGAATTGATCCACAAATTGAGTTTTCGGAACATTTTTTTTTTGTTAAAAGTTTTTTCAAATTTCGCACAGTTTGAGTCGAGGACTCACCACTATGGAAATATGTTTTTAGTATTCCCAACTTTCTTCAAGCGAATAGCGACCCATTTCGTAAATGTCAAAATTTAAATGTCAAAAATTAAATCGCGATTAGAAGAAACACGGGCATTTTGAGTTTTATATACAAAATTAGGAGTAATTAGCAAGGCTGCAATCCGGTCCGGAGTTGAACCGCTCCGGAGTCAGAGACTCCGCAATTTTTGGGAAGTCTGAACCGAACCTGAACCTGAGAAAAACAATTTTTTTTCCCCGAACCCGAACCTGAACCGGAGCAAATAAGAGTAGAAAAGGGATCGGTTCAAAAAACATGTTGTATTACATTTTTTTTTCCAGCGATAGAGTCAGTAATGAAAGATTGCTGGAAGACACACTTGATTAACTTATACCAAGTGCGTTCATTAAAGGGAAAGAATTTCCCCCACCAATACAGAAGGGCCGAAATGGGTGCACACTCATGTATAAAGTCTTCTGTCAATTTGGCGTTGTCTGTTGTTGTCAGTTTTTGCCCAATGCTGGCATGAGACGGCCTCTGCCGACGTCCAGAAGATAGGCAAAGCCTGCTGATGATAGAACCGGGAGGTTCTTGAAACAGCTGTACAGTTGGCTATCCTTATTTGTGGTGAGTGTGTGTGTCTTGTCTTAAAAGTTATAAACAAACATGGGATTTCCTATGCGGAAAATAAGAATCTCAATGCGGACAATAAGTATCTCAATGCGGACTATCGCTTAACACCACTCAATATAGAGAGGCAGCGTAAATTTGATCTCTAATACTCATTTCTTTATGACTTATTGTCCTGGAGCCTGCTAAAACATTCGATGATCCAAGCTCGAATTTTATGAATCAAATGTTTAATATTGTTTTAATTTACGTACATGTTTTCTGAAGCGAAGAACAAAATTATTCCCGAACCCCCGGTTCGAACCCGACCTTCCGGTTCGAAGCGACCTTCTAAACCCGCTCGGTGAACCCGAACCCAAAAAAGTTAGCGGGTTCGAACCCCGGAGTGAACCTCTGACGATTCTTAGGAGGTTTGCAGCCCTGATTTTTAGCACTCTGAAACAGATTTCATGATGGGACAGCCGTACCATTTTTTGATTCACCTACGAACCACTTCATATAAGCCATAAACCAGCCCTTAAAATAGACCGAGCTGCGTTTTTAGATTCTCAATCGAAGCCTTGGTTCGCATTTTTGTTCCAGCAATTGTCTTTAAAAAACATTGACCAATTTGGTATCAACAGCTTCTCCAAAATTATGCAATTAACCTTATAATAAAGTATTTAATTGCCAGCAAGAAAAAGTAAAGTTTAATTTAAAAATGTTTTTGGTGGACTAACCAGACACTAAGATGCCTTGAACAGCAGTATTTAAATGATTTGAGCTGTTTTCTTGTGCTTCACTTTTTTCCATCCCATATTATGCGATAAGATCAAATTTTCTTTTCCGAGCTAATCTTTAATATATTCAATTGAATGTTGTATTGGCTATAAAATAATACTAACCTAATCTAAAAAAAAAATATTTTTGTTATTTTTTTTATCTAAACTAGAAATTTAAAGCGTCATCCAAAATCAGCATTTGAGGGCTTTTAACAAAAAGTCTTTTGCAGCCCTTCATCTGTAGCCAAAATGGAGACGGGATTGCACGAGCGAGATCGTGCTGGTGTTCAGGACTTTGTGCTCCTCGAGAACTTTCAAAGTGAAGATGCATTTTTAGAGAACCTGAAAAAACGCTTTCAGGAAAACCTTATATATGTAAGTAATTAATAGAGTTCAAAACTACCACCCTACTGTAATTAATCGTATCTTTATGCTTAGCACTTACCCAGAATGCTGGAGATGTGTAAGCCCTTCAAGACATTTCTAGATATGGAATTACTTTTATCTCTTTTTTCTTTGCAGACCTACATAGGCCAAGTATTAATTTCGGTGAATCCCTACAAGCAGTTGCCCATTTACTCCGATGTCCACATTAAGGAATATAGGAACAAGCATTTTTATGAGATGCCACCGCATGTGTAAGCCCTTTTAGTTAATTCCTTTACTCCTAGGCACTCTTTACTTAATCGATGCACTTCAGCTTTGCAGTAACGGATAATGCATTTCGGTCGTTAATAGAAGAGAATCGAGGACAGTGTGTGCTCATCTCTGGGGAAAGTGGTTCGGGAAAAACGGAGGCGTCCAAGAAGGTTTTGCAATACATTGCCGCCTGCTCTGGCCACCAGACTACTGTGGAGGGTGTCAAGGATAAGCTGCTCAAGAGCAATCCCGTACTGGAGGCGTTTGGTAATGCCAAGACAAATCGCAATGACAACTCGTCACGATTTGGCAAGTACATGGACATTCAGTTTGATTACAAAGGAGCTCCCATCGGAGGTAACATTTTAAACTATTTGCTGGAGAAGTCTCGGGTCGTGGGTCAGATGAATGGAGAGCGTAACTTCCATGTTTTTTATCAGTTGTTGGCTGGAGCTGATACCACACTTTTGCAGAAGCTACGTCTAGAGCGGGCCCTGAATAATTATGGATACCTAAATAATGGGGTGAGTGGAAATGAATGTAGATGCTGATATAGTTTGTTTTCTTAGACTCAATATTTACGCCTCTTTGCAGACCACAGGCACCGTTGCCTCCATCAATGATGCGGAAAACTTCAAGCAAGTGCAACAAGCCTTAAGTGTGATAGATTTTAGTGCCGAAGAGCAGCAGGAGATCTTTTGCATTGTAGCCAGTATCCTGCATTTGGGTAACATCAATTTTAATGAACTGGAGGGCCAGGCCCAGGTGAATAGTCGAGATCTGGTCGTGACGATCTCCCGTCTATTGGGTGTAAATGCCAGTGAGTTGGAGGCGGCGCTCACCCATCGTACTATTGAAGCTCGCGGAGATGTGGTAACGTCTCCTCTCAGTCAAGAGCTTGCCATCTATGCTCGCGACGCTCTGGCTAAGGCTGTGTATGACCGCATGTTCTCCTGGTTAGTGCGGCGTCTAAACATCTCGCTACAAGCCCAAGATATGCGTGCAGCCAGAAACAATGTGATGGGTATCTTGGATATTTATGGTTTCGAGATTTTTAACAAAAACAGTTTTGAGCAGTTCTGCATAAATTACTCATCAGAAAAACTCCAACAACTGTTCATTGAGCTGACACTGAAGTCCGAGCAGGATGAGTATAGAAGAGAGGGCATTGAATGGATCCCAGTATCATATTTCGATAATAAGATAATTTGTAATCTGATCGAAGAGAAGCATAAAGGAATTATTTCCATTCTGGATGAGGAGTGCCTAAGACCGGGAGAGCCTTCGGATTTAACTTTTTTAGAAAAGCTCACCCACAAACTGGCCGAGCATCAGCATTATGTGTGCCATGAAAAGGCTCCCAGTCATATACAAAAAATTATGCTGCGAAATGAATTTCGTCTGCTACACTATGCTGGAGAGGTTACTTACA
This sequence comes from Lordiphosa magnipectinata, assembly GCA_037044535.1. Taxonomy (NCBI): domain Eukaryota; kingdom Metazoa; phylum Arthropoda; class Insecta; order Diptera; family Drosophilidae; genus Lordiphosa; species Lordiphosa magnipectinata. Next base: position 17,276 of record JBAMBO010002520.1, on the reverse strand, counting down.
GTGTGATTGGTTTCCTAGACAAGAACAATGATTTGTTATTTAGAGATTTGAAAGAGACGTTGACTAAAGCCGGCAACACTATTATCCGCTCATGCTTCCCTGAAAAGGAATTGCACAGCAAAAAGCGTCCCGACACAGCCATCACCCAGTTTAAGTCTTCATTGAATAACCTTATGGATATTCTGATGTGCAAGGAGCCCAGCTATATTCGTTGCATAAAGCCCAACGATTTGCAGTCTCCAGGCCTGTTTATTGACGAACTGGTTCTAAATCAGGTCAATTATTTGGGTCTCATGGAGAATTTACGAGTTCGTCGTGCGGGATTTGCCTATCGTCGCTCATTCGACCTCTTTCTGCAAAGATACAAGTGCCTGAGCAAGGCCACATGGCCCAACTTTAATGGCTCTGGTGGGGCCAAGGCTGGTGTTCAGCTGCTGATCAAGAATTTGGGTTATGACACAGAACAGTTTAAGCTGGGAGAGACTAAGCTCTTCATACGCTGTCCACGTATTCTTTTCGAGACGGAGGATGCATACCAAGCCAAAAAACATGATATTGCTGCCATTATTCAAGCACATTGGAAAGGATTGGTCCAGCGTCGCAAGTACCTAAAACTAAGGTCTGAGGTCATCGTACTCCAGAGTTATTGTCGCCGTCGCTTGGCCCAACAAGTGGCCATTCAGCGAAGCGAGGCGGCAGATACGATTCGCGCTTTTATTAAGGGCTTCATTACACGCAATGACCCGCCCAATGGCTTTAACGAGGACTTCATTGCCAATTCTAAGAGAATGTGGCTGTTACGATTGGCCAAAGAGCTCCCCTCGAAGGTTGGTTAAATTTATAGGCAGTTTTCTCACATATGCTTTTGTGTTTTATGTGAAATTCCAGCTTCTTCTTGATTTCAATTTTGAGAAACTTAATATTGTATAACATTACAAAAACAGAAAATCAAATAAGGAGACTTATGTTGAAAGGTGTAAAAAATATTTTGCCCAAGTGACTTCTTGGCTATACCATTCATAGTTACTTCTTACAACGATCTGAAAAATTAAAATTCTCATAAATATAAATGCTTCTTTTTTCTCTCATTCAGGTGCTGGACAATAATTGGCCCACAGCGCCCGAAAACTGTCAGGCAGCCTCCACCTATTTGCATCGCCTGCATCGTCTTCATTTGGCCCGACTCTATCGTCTCCAGCTGTCCGGCGCACAAAAACGACAATTCGAACTGAAGGTTCTGGCTGAGAAGGTCTTTAAGGGCAAAAAGAACAACTATGCAGTCAGTGTGGCTGCACTGTTCCAAGAGGATCGCATACCTAAAGAGCATATCCAGAGGGTTAATGACTTTGTTGCCAGCACTTTTGGCAGTGAGCAACTTAAGTATCAATCCTCCTGCACCAAGTTCGATAGACATGGCTACAAGTCACGCGAACGCTTCATTCTACTTAGCAGTAAGGCTGTCTATGTACTGGATGGTAAGACTTACAAGCAGAAACATCGCTTGGCACTGGATAAGATTGACTTTACGATAACGAACCACAATGATGACCTGATGGTCATTCGAATTCCTCTTGAGCTGAAAAAGGACAAGGGAGATTTGATTCTCATAATTCCGCACATAATCGAGTTTAGCACTTATATCATAGACAGTCTGGGCACGGCCCAAATTTTATCCATTGTAGACAGAGACTCGTGAGTGTTTGAAAATGCACAATAAGCAAAGGAAAGCTTTTTTAATTCATGTTAATCCATTTCTATTTTCCAGGCTTGAGCACAATGTGGTGAAAGGCAAGGGCGGTGTTATTGACATTCAAACGGGAACCGAGCCGGGGGTTATGCGGGATAAGAGCGGCCATCTTGTTATTGTAAGCTGGCGCAACTGTAATCTGAATAATGTTCTAATGTTATTTGTTTTTTTTTTTACAGATTGCTGGTCAATAATGAACTTAATATAACCATTAAAAATAGCCAACGGCAAATACACAGGTTTACAAATAAAGGCCAACTTTTGCACCAGAGAATATAGCAAACTTTCCATATGTATTTTTGGCCGCTAAACTCAAATCAATTGTCCGTTTTTTGCCAGCACATCAGGTTTAGAAGATATTTGCATAAACGTGTATTGAGCGAGGTTTGTTTACATTTGTAGGTCCTGTGGCCACATTAGGTAACCTTTTCAAACCAATTTCGTTTTAATATAAGCTGCATTGAATAACGTTACAGAAAACCCAAACACGAAGTTTTGAATATGTTTATAAGATACCAATTTATTGATTTGAACATGGATAATATGGATATTTATTGATAAAATCGTTTTTTGCCAAGTTTAAATAATTCTGAAAAAGTTATTGCTTATATTAAAAATCTCAGATTATAACAGTTGGCAGTCCTTTCTCTCCTCTAATTTACCACAAATTCAGTTTACCGATATTTAACAGTTATAGACCAAAACCCATAAAAACTAACGACTATTTTTTACATTTTTTAATATTTTCCTCTAAAATGTATTTAAATCAACCAAAATCAATGTAAAATAACTTTTTAATGTCCACTCTTTTGTTCTACGATAGCTACTTTGTTATTTTCAAACTTCAAGAAATTTAAATGGTATATAGTAATATAAAAAAATCTACATTTTTGATAGTTTTTGGGCTATAATTTTTAAAAGCGCGGTGATATCGGAAATCTGATTATGTGGTAAGTTAGAGGAGACAAAGGACTGCCAACTGTTATAACCTGAGATTTTTAATATCAACAATGAGTTTTTCAGAACTATTTAAATCTGGCAAAAAACCGAGATTATCAAAAAAAATCCATATTTTCCATGTTAAAATCAATAAATTGGTATCTTGTGAACATATTCAAAACTTCGCGCTTAGTTTTTCTGTAGCGTTATTCAATGCAGCTTACATTAAAAAAAATTTGGTTTGAAAAAATTACTTAATGTGGCCACAGGACTTACAAATGTAAACAAACCTCGCTCAACACACGTTAATGCAAATAACTCATAAACCTGACGTGATGGCAAAAAACGGACAATCAATTTGAGTTCAGCGGCCAAAAATACACATGGAATGTTGGCTATCTTCTCTGGTGCAAAAGTTTGTAAGCCTGTGTTAATATATATTTTATACATATATCTGTGTAAATCTATTTACCTATTTATATACATATATTGTACCAATGGATTTTTGTTGTTACCGTGTGTAATATATGATTTAATGTGTACAGCAAACACATATGCACAACAATTAAATCTGTATCCTAATTGTTTTCAAATTAAATTAATCCTGTTTATACAGACCTGAATATATATTCCGCCTATAATTACAATTTTATTAATTTCGGAAAGGTAAAGTTAGGTTTCTAATTGTTTATACCCTTGCAGAGAGTATATTAAAATTGTCTGGATGTAGAAGTAACCATCTCCGTCCACATAAATTATATATATATATTCTTGATCACCATGACGATCTAATTTGATATAGCCATGCCCGTCTGTTCGTCTGTTTTAAATTTCTTGATTTTTTTGTCCGTTTGATCCACACCTTCAATTAACTCGTCGATTTACCTGTCTTCATGTCAATCTAAACTCCTATAAGAATATTGCTGACGTTCAAATTTCTTTAAACCGATACCTTCTATTTATTCGTCTTTATTTGCCAACTATTTAAACTTCATGATAATGTGAACTAATATTAATTTTTTATAACAGATTTTTTGGAACGCTTGATCTTGACACGTCAATTTACCCGTCTACATTATAGTCTAACTCAGATCAAAATTGTGAACATTTCGCGACTTTTTGGACCGTTCGATCTAACCATTTACGCGCCTACAATTGCTATCTATTAAATCTTAATAATTCCCAAAACTCATAAAATTTTTTAAATTTCGCGAAAAATTGAAGCACAAATGAAAATTTTTAAAATTTCGCGTTTTCTTTGACAGTTTGGTCTGTATATATATACACTGCCTATATTTACCCGTCTACTACTGCCGTCCATTAAGACTTCATAATAATCTTTGGTCATATGAAAAATTTGTAAATTTCGCGATTCTTTTAACAGATTGATCTACACCTTGTATATATCCGTCTAAATTGAAAATTGGCAAATTTCGCAATATTTTGGACTGTTCAAACCACGCCTCTTATTTACTAACGCCAGCCCTTTCGCAAACATTCAAATAAAAATTTGAAATATTTTGCGGTTTTGGTCTACACCTCTTATAGATGTGTCTTCAATCGGCATTTATCCAATCTTCATAATATTCTTAGCTCCTATGAAAACTTTGCAAATTTCGCTATATTATGACGATTAGATCTACACCTACTATTTACCAACACCTGCATTGTCATCTAATCAAACGCTTTAATAAATACTCTTACAATAATTTAGCAAATTCACTGTTTTTTACCATTTAAATAAAAGCTATATAGCTTATGTTCATCTCCAGATTATCAAGTATCTGTGTGACAAATTTCATCCGAATCCTTTCAGCTATTTGTGCGTGATTGAGTAACCAACGGGCAAACATACAAACACACAAACCTACAAACATTCACATTTATAATATTAGTAAGATTGTGAAGAAATGATTTTTTTGTCGTTCTGAGTACTTAAAATAAATCAATTTAAGTAATTGTTTTAAACAAGGCTGCAAACCTCCTTAAAATCGGAAATTAAAAATTTTATTCATATTTGGAAGCTTAGAAATTAATTTAAGACAATCATTAGAATGTCTTCCAGTAAACTTTCATCAGTTCTGCCTCTTTGTCTGGATAAAACGAGAGCGTAACTTAAAGTGACTGTGAAGGGAAAGCCAAAAAGTATGGAAAATTTTTTTAAACTAGGCTATTTATTATCCGATCTTTATAAAAATTTGAGGGATTATATATATTGCGAACATAAAATTAAATTTGAGATCGATATCTTAAAAACTGTGCGAGTTATTCAACATTTTTTATTGTGGAGCGGGAATGCGCGTGGCAAAAATTTGAAACAAACTTGATCTGCGTGCGGACAATAGGAGTCTACATATCAAATTTGGTAGCTCTGGCTTTTTTAGTCTCTGATATTCGAATTTCAAGCAAATCTTTGAATTCCGTCAAATAATCTTCGAAAAAATATTTGTCACTTTTAAATCTTCTTAGCTTAAATGTCCACTTCATTTTCATCAGAAGAAAAACAGGGTGAGAAATAATAGATGCTTTTTGACGATTATACAATTCACCAATGTGTTTCTATGCAATCTGTTTTTTTTTTCAAGATCAAAAATATTTCGTTTCTTGAAAATGTGCTTACCTTTTTCTAAGCACTTGCTAAAGAAGTACGAACATGTAAGCGTAAAAATACCACTATAAAAACGTGTATTGCATTTACATAAATAGGAAAATTAGAAAAATTAACATTTAAGGCAGCTACAACAATACAATTAAAAATAGGGGAAAGCTAACTTCGGCTCGACCTTAGTTTATATACCCTTCTAGCTTGTTTAATTTATATAAATTAAGGTTTTCAATAAGTAATTTTCCAAACTCAGCAATAGATGGCGCCACTACTTTGACCATTACTACATGGCCATTTGTTACATGGCAGCTATACGATAAATTCATCAGATTTGGATCAAACTCGTCAAAATTGTGTGGAAACCGAAAATATTCATAACTGGAAAGCTTAAGGACGCTACCATTGAAAACATAAAAGTCTTTCTCACTAGAACTACTTTTTCAACCGATATGCTACTACAGACATCCGATTTGAATCAAGCTTGGCAGAATTGTGTGGTAGTGGATCAGTAATTGCATTGAAAACAAAAAAAGTCTTTCCTACTAAGACTTTTCTCTGAACTAACTTTTGTATGGCAGCTTTACTATATAGTTGTCCGATTTTTATCAAACTTGGTGAAATTATGTAAAATCATAGAAAATTGAAAAATGCGATGGGGCGTGAAATGGTTTGGGGACGTTTGCATTTAAAACAAAAAGCTGCTATATGCTATAGTCATCCGATCCGGCCGGATCCGACAAATGTGCAGCGAATTTGTACCAAAAGGCTTCGTGCAAAGTTTGGTTAAGATAGTTCTTAAACTGATGGAGGAGATAGCATAGAAACAGACGGACGGACATGGCTATATAAACTCAGCTCGTCATGCTTCAAGAATATATATACTTTATGTGGTCGGAGATAATTCCTTATATGCGTTACAAACATCTGTACAATTTTAATATACCCTCTACAAGGGTATAAAAAGGTATTTTTGAACCGAACCATTTTTCAATTTTGTTTTGCCTGCTCCGGTTCAGGTTCGGTATGAACTTCCTTAATCCAGGAGTATCCGATTCCGGAGCTGTTTGCAGCCCTGCTTTTAAATAAACCTTTTAAGAGTGGCGCCCAGTCGATAATTTAACAAGTGTGGGCAGCTCTGATTTCATTTATAGCATCACTGCTTGCGGCACAATTGTCATCGGTTTAGCGATTCATTTTGCTATCTCTCTTGAACTACCACCTCTGACTGTCATTTGCTTTTACATAATCTTGCAAATTCAGTGTAAATATTACTACAAAAACTTGTTAAATTCTTTTTAATAATCATATATTGAACCGGTAAAACTCCTTTAAATATATTTGCCTTTTCCAGAAGAACCAAAGACGATGTCGTTTACACAAATTGCACGTAAATGCAGCCGATTTGCAGCGGCAGCCTCACTTTGCACTGTGCGAATGGCCACCAGCAGCTCCATGGGCCACACTCAGTCAAAATTAATGATGCACAGATTGGCTATGCCAATGTCGGTCATGAACCAAGTAAGTCTAATGTGGGACTGTGTCGTTGCGCGGAGGTGTAAGGGGCAACAGCTTTTGCTCTCTAACCTCATTGTCGACTGATTCTGGGACTGGAATTGATGCTACGAAGTTTCTTCCGTGCAACCTGAACGAAGTTCCAGATTTTCGAATTAATGTGGAACGATTGCATCACTTTGTTTGGCCTAAAACATGAATTCTTCCACACAGACACAAACATACAATTGCCAGCCGGCACATGTGTGTGTGTGTGTGTGTGTGTGAGGCCTCTCATCATAAATTATTTGCTTTTGCAGAAATTCACAATGCGACTATATTCCGCGAAGCACACCATTGAAGATATCAAATTTCGTGTCTTGAAGGTGGTCTCTGCCTATGACAAAGTTACAGCTGATAAGGTAACTCTAATCCATGTCTCCCTCTGTTTGCTCTTTCTTTTTAAAGGACATGAGATGTGGCTGGCAAATGCGAAAATATTCGGCTAAACCTCCATTGTCACTGAAGCTCATCAATGAGCGCGTCTTGCTAGTGTTGAAGCTGTACGATAAGATCGAGCCCAGCAAGGTAAAAGCCACATTTACATTTGCCAGTTGCCCAGTGTCATAATAAAGAAGAGAGATCGATAGAAAATTATTACAAATGTAATTTTCCCCTCTTTGTCCTTTTGCAGCTCAATGTGGACTCGCACTTTATCAATGATCTGGGCCTTGACTCTCTGGATCATGTGGAGGTCATAATGGCTATGGAAGATGAGTTTGGATTCGAGATTCCCGATTCGGATGCAGAGAAGCTGCTGAAACCTGCTGACATTATTAAATATGTGGCCGACAAGGAGGATGTCTATGAATAAACTTGTAATTGCTATTTGCCTTCAAATAGATACGATAAATAGATTGCAACACACTTTAATTATACAGTAGAAAAAGTCAAATACAATTTAAACAATTGTTGGATATTATTTTCTTAATTCAAACTCGATAGGTGATCGATAAGCAATGGGCGTCTTCCTATCGATAAGCAGGTATCGATAGATGTTCACAGCTGAGATAGGAGGCATCAAGATATAAATAAACATTTAAATGTCTGAAGTTATAGACGAAATATTGGCGGGCCTTGGTAAATAAGTAATTATATTGACAAGTTATACCTTCCCCACTAACAAAATCTAACCAGCCTCCTCGGACCACACTATGCATCGCCAGATTACAATAATGGACCAACTTTTGGACAAATCCAATAACACGCTCCTTCACATTGAATCCAATCATAAGGCCTGTAGCAGCAGCAGCATGGAACCATCGCAGAAGATATTCAACTTCCAGCTGGATCAGGAACTAGGCCTAGTCAATATATTGGATAATTTTCAGCAGCTAATCAAGCAGACAGAGCCTGTGTCAGTCGCCAGCGAAGGAGCTGCATGTGGCAGTGCCCTGGAGGGATGTGTGGCTTATAGACAACGTGTTGAACATCTGAGGGGCAGTGTACGCAGGCTGAAGGTTCTCTGTGACACAGTTCATCAAATGAAAACCATTGTGGAAGACCAACTTAATCCGCAGCCTGGCCAGGATTCTGATGAGAACAAGTCTGAAGCTGAAGAAGAAATTTCCATTTAATGAATCTCTACAAATAAATCAAACATTTTTATAGCAATTAATCTGAATAAGCGCGTTGTCCACCACTTCCATCAGCTTTTGCAGGGTTTCAGGCTGGCTCTCCATCTCGTGGGCCAGCGGCAGCTGATGAGATTTCAAATAGTTTAATTGCTGCATGTTCTCTGCAATGGTCAACAGCAGTTCAGTCTCCCTGGGTGTATAGGCGGCCTCCGGGCTGGTCCGCTCCAGTGGCATTAGTTGTTTAAGCTGTTGGGCAAAGCTCTGCACTTGCTTAATTCTGTCTACGTAAAGGAGATCTGCCTTATCCGCGGCTGCGGCCTGCTCAAGAACCTTAACCATTTTTTGCCGGAATGCTATGAAATCCTTATGAACTTGTATGGCCCTGAGCTGCTTCTCCACACGTGACGTCAGGTTGGGGAACCCAGAGGAAAAGTGATCCTGATCCAAGTCGCCCCTTTTTTTGTTGGGCAATTTTGGTAGATTACTGGGATATTCGTCGAAAGTTTTGAACAGATCAGCATAGTCCGACACTGAACCAAGCTCCTTGTTGGGCTTCAACTCGGCGGAGGAAGCCTGGACTTCTTTATGTAGACTGTCGAAAAACGTTGCTGGCTTCATCACCGTCTTGGTCACACACAGATCTTTAAGAGTCCGCATATGCCCATCATAGTTTTCGAAGATTTTGCTAGAAAACTGGTCAAAGTTGAACTCCTCGGCGGCCATGATGCGTTTGAATGAGTGAGTCTAAAATTAATCGGTAGCTTATCGATAACACTGAAAATGGCGCTCGGCTTGAACTTAAATTCAACCCACACGCAATTAATTTGCTAACAGTTTGATTCAAATTTATCTCAAAATTAACCAATTAATTTTAAAATATTTAAAACTAAAGCTATTGTTCTATACACAAATAACTTTCTCAAATACTGCCCAAAAGTTTAATCCTAAAAAATAAAACTCGTTTTTGCATAATTATATACATACTCAAAAATTAAATTTACTGACTCTTTGGTTTAGAGAGATTAAGCTTTTGTTTTTAATGTTTATGCTTTTAAAAGACTCCCAAATTTGCTCAAAATCGAATGACTATATCTTAAAGCTTCCACAGGAAAGATCATTCAGAAAATGGGCCTTCGTAAGAGATAAATTCAGGATTAAATAGTAACGAGAAAGCAAAGCTAACTTCGTCGTGCCGAAGTTTTAATACACTTGAAAAATTTCGCATCAACGGTTAGCGATTTCGACCAAACTTCGCAGATCAGCTTAAAAACATATAATATTAACCATGACCGAGTTAAAGAGCGCTAATATTGAAAACAAAAAAGGTTTTTCTCACAAACGTATTTTCCGACATAACATTTCTATGGCAGCTACAAGAAGTAGTCATCCGATACGGTCGGTTACGAGCGTGCAGTGAAAAGAAGACTCTGTACAAAATTTCAGCTCGATATCTTCAAAGCTGAGGGACTGTTTCGCGTAGAAACAGACAGACGGACCCTTTTCAGCCCGTTTTCAGCATGTCGGCAGTGCGCGATGATGACGTTGGTGATATGGGCGTACAATGCCGACCTTGACCCATTAACCAAAGCAGACATCTAGTGAGGTCCAAAATGAGACCTTGACATTGATTTCAATTGCGGGTAACCCGGCTGAAGATGCCGCGGGCTCGCGTTCCCATGCCGAAATTCAAATTATTTTCAAATAAAAGCGCGTCGTTGAGTTGTTTAAAAATAAATGACAGCCCTAGTTGTCATTTAAATTTGACAACGTCCATTTGACAGCAAATTTTCCGTGAACACGTAAAGCAGCAGCCTTTTTGCCACTTCAATTGGACGATATCAGTCTTTAAATTGCGTTTTTGCCGTTTTCGCCTTTGGAACAGGGAAGGCAAGTCGCCAGTAAAGGCCAAGTATTTGATGGTTCCGCCCAATAATTACTTGAAGGAATCAGCCGTAAAAAAGTATTTTTGGGAAAAAAAGTAGTAATTTAAGTTTAGATTTTCGTACATAAGACATGGGACGTGCTTATCTAGTATGCTTGCATTTTATGATTCTATTATAAATTTGATATTTTATTCACATCTTAAACAAAGCAACAAGCAGGACTACTAGACTATTATGTCTCATATACCATGTACATTATATCAGTGTGAAGGCTGATCAAGTCACTTATTTCACATTTTTGTATGTGTAGCTTTGAAAGTAAGTTTGAAGCTAGTTGGGCGAAAATTTAAAATTTACCCCACCACGGTGGTGGGTGGATTTTATAAAATAAATTTTTTATTTATTTATGGAATTTCCATATGGAACTCCGAATATTTTGTTTGATGCGATCGAATGGAAAACAACGAAGTTTTTTCTTGTAACAATATTCCACCAAATTTTTAATATCGCATTGGTACAATTTTGTTATGTGACGCTTTGAAAATTGGTTCCGAGATAATCGGATAAAAAACAAAAACAGTTTTACGCTCACGTATTTCATAATTTTGTACGTGGAGCCTTGAAAATGAGTTGGAGCTAATCGCTATGAATTAAGTTTTCGACTAAACAACTTTCACCTACCATTTTTCACACAGGGGCGAATTTTCCGAAAAATTGTTATGCAGTCATTGTTGAATTTTCATATAATTTGATGAATTTTCAAAACTTCAGCTCTCATTTGTTGCTAGTATAAACGTGCCCATTAAACGCGAACTTGACGATATCAAGAAAAACTGGGTATGAGGTGATGCCTCTAGTTTCATAATTTATTGGTCCCGTTCCCAGGCTATTTTGAGTGTCGCACTGTGTTATATATATATGGAAAAATCACATAGAATATCTCACAACCCAATTAAATAGTAGAATAAACATAATCAAATGGCTCTCAAATCGTAGGTATAACTGCGACACTAGAACCCTAATAAATACTATCAAATAATGTCTAAAATAGACTACTGTCTGCCCTTTCATGGAAACTGCCCAAAATCATACATATCAAAACACAAAAGTCAAAAACTACCCCCTGGACTTTCAACAAAAACTCAAAATCTCTTACGCTACTCACAACATCCAAACCTCACACCCTCGCAATAGTCTATCAGAAATAATTTCTAAACCTTCAACACGATCTCAACTCCTACACAACCAATTACACTGATGGTTCAGGTGTATCATACAGCAACACAACTAAATCAAAAACTTTACATAATCTGAATGCCACGTTGCTTGACGAGCCATTATTTTAAAGAAGCCGATAAATTCAGCGCCATGGCTTCATCCAGAGGCAACCACTTGTCAATTTGATGAGCTTTTCCTTTACGACAAAACAATATATCTTGTAAAATTGTTTGCCATAATGGTTCATGATTTTATTACTGAGAGCACCATTTTGGTTTACTGCCACCCAAGATTTTCTATGGGCGACCCAACACATTTGAGAGAACTACTCATTAAAAAATATTTGACGCAGACAAACTGCTCAAACATGTCATTCGTATTAATTTTGACAAGGACAATTTTGTTGACTATTTCAACAATTTAATTATAAGTAATAGTAGTAATGAAAATATATAAATAAGGAATATTATTGGAGAACTAAACAAAACATTATTCAAAAAAAATTTTTTTTTTTAAATATTCCCCAAGTGAACTAAATATTAGTTCCCTTTCAAATGACTTTCTAGAGGACTTTGGCAAAATTTTAAAAACATTAGTTAATAAGGAGAATATACTTAATAATATAAATGTACAGGACGAGCACCTCTACACTGGCATTGCGGTATTTTATGCAAAGCATGTTGGGTACTGCCTAGAGCAAAATTGGTACCCATTAAGGTACAAAATTAATTAATAATTTAATATATATTAACCATACTCTGATTGCACAGTAAGCGAGAATTGACCCTTAGGTATGGTATTGGCATGATACCAAATTCGCGTGTCAACCAGTACCGCATCCCCTGGTTCCACATAAAACGAAAATGATTGACACTGATGATCGCACTCGGGAGCCGGCGCCAAAAACCAGCTCTTGTTGCCCAATAGCTGAGCTTGCCACATGAGACGAGGTATATATTCCAAGTGCATCGCTGCTCCTTGCTCGAAGCCCATCAGTATGAAATCTGTGTGTGGCATTTCCGCATCCACCGGCAGGAAATGCGGTCGTGGATATAGTTTTCGTAGCTCCGCTAAGACAGTTGGCTGACACACACTCCAGCCCACAAACCACGGTGCACCCTCACTGAGATTGGCCCTGGAAAAGGGCATCAGGAAAACGTCCGCTAATGATTTCAAATCAGAATTGAAATGAAGAAATTGACAATCCGCAGTCAGGGATCCGGGAATACTTCCATACAGTTCCCTGATGTATGTATAGTTAAGACGACGCTGAGCCGGCCAATGAGCCACCGCCTGCTTGACGATAATCGGCATCGATGAGTAGGCATGAGGTGCGAATTCCTGTCTCGTTAAGTTGCTTAAAATCAAAGGAGCTCGAACCCCGCGACAGAAGTCACAATCGCTAATGGGTCGTGTGGCCTCCCAGACCAGATAATTGTTAGGCAGGAAACATCGTACGCCCAGCAGGAAGGATATGGTCTCATAGAAGACGGGAGTGGCCACCAAAATGAAAAAGATAATGGCCAATAGCCAGAGAAAGTTCAAGCGATTTGTATGTCTATCTAGATGGGCCTTCCGATAGGCTTCCTGCAAGTCGGAAGAGGACACCAGGCCTGTGCGTAATGCATTCTCATGAAGTTTATCCAGCTTGGCAACAAAGTTAGCGCCCAGTCGCTCTCGTACGCCGAGAATGCGATGACCCAGCGATTGATGACGACTAATGAACTGTGGACAAGCTAAATTAGGACGGTTTTTCATTGTTTATTAGTGGATAAAAACTCACCAGAAACATTTAATACGAAATAACTTGACTTAGTATAGTTGTTTTTCTTTGTCTTTTGTTTTGGCATGCGGAACAGCTGTGGACAAGCCTATCGATAGATTTTCGATAAGACTAAAGCGGCCACAAAAGCGGTCACACTTGTTTCTCTTTTTCATTTTCATTCCACACGTTGCTTGCTCCGCGTACGGAAGGCAATATAAAACAACTACAAAATTTACTCTTTTAACTTGTACCGTGTGATAATAAGACAATTATGTGCCTTCAATAGTGCGTTCATTTCACCTTTCATTCATAATCATCAATTTAAGGCTCTCTCCCGCTCTCTCTTTTGCTGCTGTCAACGTGTGACCTCAAGCTCAGCACACTTTCACTTTACCAACAGCAACAACAACTGTAATCAAGACAATTGTGCAATATACATACATACATAAGTATAAGTTAAATTAAAAAAATGTCCACACATGAAAAGGTTATCCGAGTTGGCTCCCGCAAAAGCGAGGTAAGAAAAACTAAACATTCGAAGGTTCATACATATGTATTTTTGTTTGTATGTACATATGCGTGTGCATTCGTTTAAATTTCAAACACAGTTGTTTGCATTGCTTCTCTCCCCTCTCTCACATTTTTTTTTGAAGACTTGTTGCTTGTCGCACCGCAAATACAAATTTTCTGCTACGTTATACAACAGGGTTCACAAATTGTATGTATGTATGCGATTAAGTTTTTAAACCAATTTCAGACAAGCCGCAAGTCTTTGCCTCTTTTAATTGCCATGTGAATGAAGATATGTTTAACCCGTTGGAACCCAACCATTTTGACAGACCGGGGTTATTGAGAGAAAGAGAGAGAGCGCCACTTAAAATATGTAACTTTTTTAATTTTTACACTTTGCTCGGGTCGAAAATGCAATCTTTAAGCCATTTCAAATCATGAGCAGCATACAAAGGGGTAGTAAGGGTTAGCAGACGCATTTGATCGAGCTAAGCGAGCCGAGTCTGAAATGGCAAATCAAGGCCACAATTTGCTTCGCATACACATTTTAAATTATCTCTAACGAGGAGGCAAAGCAAACTTCGTCTGTGTCGATGTTTTAATACACTTTCAAATGGATTACTTTGCCAGTCTTATTTTATAATCCCTTCATTTACGATGACGTTCAATGGGAATTAATTCAACTCTTTTATATGCCTTTCTTCTTTTTAGTTGGCCCTCATTCAAACTAAATATGTTATTGGAAGACTACAAAAGCTATATCCCAAGCAGAAATTCGAGATACGTAAGTGAAAGCCTTTTATTGTAATAAAAAATAAATATTGCATAATACCAAGTAATCACAAATCAACCTGCGTCTGGAAATTCCTCAAGTCATGCTTGAAATTAAAAATTATTTTACATACTGTTGTTGTCTTATCTCAGACTTAGATAATGACAAAATAATGCTGACATTGTTGTGATTACCTATGACGAATTACATAAGTTGGTTTATGCTCCGGTAATTTGCAAGCTCTCCCACGTGCCATTTGTAAACTTCACTCAATGCCAATGTCTCTTGTGGTATATTTGTTGTTTTCGTTAATACGCACGCATTGAATGCTATTTTGTAGATTTATACGTATACACTTTCACGTCTGTTAAATTTTCATATTCTTTTTTCCGCTGTTATTTAAGTGTGTTGACATAATATAATAGTCGATTGAAATTATTTGCCTTATCATTATTTTGGTCTGGTCAATTTTTATACCCTTGCAGAGGGTATATTAAAATTGTCCATATCTTTGTAACGCATAAAAGGAAGATTATCCGACCAGATAAAGTGGGCATTTCCAAACTGACGTAACGACGGAAACTGACATAAAACGGAAGTGGGTTTTGACTTGTTTTAGAAAAATGCAAAACTGCGAATTGGGCAAAGCTTTTTGTATAACATTTTTTTTAGTATGATTTGAAATAATACAACCTAATATAACCTGACGTTACGTTACTTAAATTTCCTCATTATATTTATGTTGTTTTTGTTATAATATAAAGAAACTTACAGTTAATTTCAATCATATAGTTTCTTATGGTGTCTTCTGCATTATTTTTGTCTTCATTGTACCCTTAGAAATAGTTTAGAGACCAAAAATCAATGCAATCTAAAGGCATTTTTATACCCGTTACTCGTAGAGTAAAAGGGTATACTAAAGTCGTGTAAATGTATGTAACAGGCAGAAGGAATCATTTCCGACCATATAAAGTACACCCAGCGCCACAAAAAAAGCCGCAGTCTAAATATTCACATACTTGTATGTTTTCTTGCTTGGGGTTTCTATAAATGTTTTCCGAATTGCCCAATTATTTTTTTTACTGATTAATGGAATATTTTTAAATAAAAGTGCATAGCAATTTTTATTTTATGAATGTTAGTTTATTAGAAAAAGGTTTTTTTCCAGACCCATATTAATTTTAGTGACTTTTCATAATTATGACAACTTTAAGAAAAAAAATTATAATAATTATAATAGTGCATATACTCAACAAATAATGATTTTTTTCCAAAAGTATACTTAATTTGCTATAATCTAATATATATTTTGTATCAAATTAATGTTATTTTTTTTTTTAAATTTAAATTAGTACTTTGTAGTACCCCCTTTTGCTTTAATTACACATTTTACCCTATTGGGCATCGAATTGTACAAAGCGCTTAAATATTCCTTAGTGATATCCTCGAACCATACTTTTTCTATCACATCATTCAATTCTACCATGGTTTTGGGCTTCCTTTTTTTTATTTTCGCAGCCATAAGGGCCCAGACATTCTCTATTGGGTTGAGGTCAGGGCTGTTTCCGGACCAATTTAGGGACTTAATACCCAATTCTTCCTTCAAAATTGTTATCTTCGTTAAGAAGAAGGTCAAAATTAATTGATTAAGTTGTTTTAATAACAACAAACAATAACAAGGATCTTCTTCTTTCTCACTTATTGCCTCAATGCTAGGCACAACTCCACTTAAAATTATATCTTTATATTTTTCCGCGTTCACCATACCCTGAATCATTAAAATTGATTCAGTTTTATATTTAGATATGCATCCCCGTATCATAATGTATGGTGAATGCTTAACGGTTCCCACAAAGCAATTTTCCAAATATCGTTCGCCCTTTCTACGGCGCACCTTGCAAGAGCCATCGGGTCCAATGAGATTGAATTTGGACTCATCCGAGAATAGGACTCGTGACCATTCGGAATCACTCCAATTTTTGTTTTCCTTGGCCCTAATTGTCCCTAAATTGGCCCGGAAACAGCCCTGACCTCAACCCAATAGAGAATGTCTGGGCCCTTATGGCTGCGAAAATAAAAAAAAGGAAGCCCAAAACCATGGTAGAATTGAATGATGTGATAGAAAAAGTATGGTTCGAGGATATCACTAAGGAATATTTAAGCGCTTTGTACAATTCGATGCCCAATAGGGTAAAATGTGTAATTAAAGCAAAAGGGGGTACTACAAAGTACTAATTTAAATTTAAAAAAAAAAATAACATTAATTTGATACAAAATATATATTAGATTATAGCAAATTAAGTATACTTTTGGAAAAAAATCATTATTTTTTGAGTATATGCACTATTATAATTTTTTTTCTTAAAGTTGTCATAATTATGAAAAGTCACTAAAATTAATATGGGTCTGGAAAAAAACCTTTTTCTAATAAACTAACATTCATAAAATAAAAATTGCTATGCACTTTTATTTAAAAATATTCCATTAATCAGTAAAAAAAATAATTGGGCAATTCGGAAAACATTTATAGAAACCCCAAGCAAGAAAACATACAAGTATGTGAATATTTAGACTGCGGCTTTTTTTGTGGCGCTGGGTGTATATATATTCTTGATCAGCATCAACAGCCGAGCCGATATAGCCATGTCCGTCTGTCCGTCCGTCCGTCTGTCTGTATGAACACCTAGATCTAAGAGACTAGAAGAGCTA